>CM062628.1:24164883-24334883 GCA_025617555.3 Puccinia polysora
ATGCTTGGCGGTTTTGTGTCAATTTCTTTCCCACATTCCTTGCTTTCACTACCTCCCAAGGCCATAAAAAAGCTCTTTGGGAGATCCTCCATTAACAGGAGAAACCCGATGAATCCATTGGTTGCCTGGGAACTTCTCCTCAATCTTTCCAGGATGGCTGCAGGGTCAATGGAACTCAAAATGTTTAGCAGGGCAGGATTAAATTCTGGTAAATTGTAGAAGCTTGGCTCTGGTGGTCCTTGCCTAGTATTTATTTCTTTAAAGTTTCCTCCTTGAAAAAAATAAGCTTAAGGAAAAGCTCCCGGATTATCATTGGCATTTGTAATAGGCAAGCGATTGGGTTGACTGCCTATTTCAATTTGAGAAGGTGATAGTGAAATATGAATGGAGGCATTGTAAATGGAGGTTTTGGTTATGCCCTTTTTCATTTAGAATTGGGGGGAGGATTCCATTTCCCAAACAATGTCAGCATTTTGGATTGGAATTGGACCACCCAAGCTAGCCAGAAGCAGATCCTCACAGAACAACCCAGGAGACAAGGATACATGATTTGTAATATTGTTCTTGAAATCAGAGTTGAAGAAGTTTACATCATGACAAACTATCATTTCAGAGATCATCAAATTATAGAGTCTATAATTCTTCTGACCTTCAAAATATCCCATAAGGATGCATTCTTGTACTCTAGCATCAAATTTCAACTTCTGGTGGGCTTTGGATAGGTGAGCAACAGCTTGACATCCAAAAGGATGAAAATTATCCAGACATGGGGATGTTCCATATAACACTTCATATGGTGAAATGAAGTCATTATGATAGTTTGGAGATTGGTTTAGTAAGTGCATTGCTGTGTTAGCAGCTTCTTCCCAAAAAGAGATGGGTATCTTTGAGTGAAGAAAAAGATATCTATCCTTTTTGAAAATGGCCAAGTTCCCTCTTTCAGCTACGCAGTTCTGTTCTGTGGAATACGGTGCGTTCCTGATGGTGTTCATGGAGGATTCTTTTAGAATTCCTCTGTCCTTGAATTAAAAAATTCAGACTCATTGTCAGTGAAAATTTTTTCCCAAAGTGCTTTCCAACTAATTTTTCAATGTTTACAAATTTTTTGAAGACTTCAGATTTTTTCTTCAGGGAGTAAATCCATTGGAATCAACAGCTTTAATCCATCAATAGAAGAAGGTATTGGAAACCACTATGTGACAAAGGATTGATGGGTCCATAAAATTCCATGTCAATTATGGCCAGGTTTTTCATTATCCTTGGAAGTTGACCTAAAAACGGAGCTCTCTTTGATTTTCCAAGATCACATGCTTTGCCCAATTTTGGGGATTCCTTCAGGAGCTTGGACTCTTATTTCTTTAAAAGATGACCAAAGCTCTGGTGGTTTGTGAGAGAAGAGTTTGATAGGACTTAATTTGAGTTATTAGTACCATTGCTATCTTTCAGAAGGAAATAAATTACACCGTATGAGGTGTCACATTGCAGTAGTATTTTTCCAGAGGAAGGGATTAGATCAGCACAAGAGGCATTTCCAATTAAGCAACAACGCTTCTTCAGAAAATGAAAAAGAGCAATCAATGGAATTGGTACTGTTTCTGAAAAGAGGGCCCTCTCCACCGGCAACTTCAAGCCATTATTCAGCTGTATCAAGGCATCAAATTCAGAATCAGCCTTATTAATGCCTCCCTTAGCTGCTGCCAGTGAAATAGATGCAGACAAGAGTTTTGAAAAACAGGCTGAATTTTGAAACAAATTCCTCAAAGCTCTGCTATCAGAAATGGCAACATTTGGAGGATTGAAAAACAGGAAAAGAAGGCAGAGGATTTCTTATTTATTTTTAGCCATTCCTCTTTTTTTTGGGATGCAATTCAAAACATTTTTTCTCCTTGTGAGCCAAGGCTGGGTTGTTATGACCTATTCCCATTATTCAGTAATTTATTTTGCAGAGGACTTCTTTTCTTTACAATTGAAAGCAGCTCAGGCTGTTTTATTCTTCTCTAATTTGTTTTTCCGTTTCAAATGGTTCTCTTTTCTACTAAATAGATCATATAATGACAGAGTTGACTTCCTGTAAAAAAGTATTTTACGTAAAGTTTTAAAGCTTTGCTGAAGGTGATTAATAATGTAGAAAGGAAGTTTCTTTGAGAAGTTGGGAATTCCAAAAATTTTTGGACATATTTTTCTAAGTTTTTTGATTACGCTTCTTAATTTGCTTACAGTATACTTAATAAATCTTTTGTAAAATATTATGATAAACAGTTGGTCAATTATGTTAGCTATAATATCCCTGGTCTTTGATTCATATTGATTTTCAATAGGTAGCTCAATTTTGGCCAGGTTAATGGAGATTTCATCTTGGATGAAATTATTGTAATTTGAGTTGTCCAGGGGACTTCTGAGAAAACAGCCAGTTTGGGCTATTTGTTCTTTATGTATGGAAAAGTGATTAGGATCTTTTGGTTGTTCAATTTGATGGGGGAATTGGACTAGGTTATGGAATGGTAGAGCATGTAAGATCTTTTGCCTCAAGGTAAGATAATTAGATTTGTTTAGAAGTTCAATGCCTTGAGGGTCAGGGATTGGCAAAGTGTGAACGTTTGTGGGGTTTTGAGATTCCCTGTTGTTGGAAATCAAGAATTCAGTTTCAAAGAATGATGACTTGGATTTGTATTTGTCCAGGGTGAGATTAATCAAGTGGTAGTCTGGGCTCATAAACTGTGAAAGTATCAGACTTTGATTCACGCAAATATTAGAAAAAGGAACTTGTTGAATAAAGAGAATAAGAAAAGTGAGAAGTAAGTTTGATGTGGCCAAATAGTAGAAAGAGGTAAATACCATGTGACAAGTGAGAATGTCAGCTTTCTACTATGCACATAGCAAACTTTGAAGGTAACAAAAATACAAAATAAAGATAAATAAATAAATGAGGGGGAAATCCAGAATTTTTATTTCAGAAATGGATTCCCCACCCAAAAATAGACAGGTTCACTCACTGACCCCACCCTTGAAATATAACTCCTTCATAATTTCAATAACTAAATAAGAATTTACCAAAAGGACATGGCACCAATATTACATCTTTTGGCCAATTTAATGTTTCACATATATTGTCACGTATAAGTTTCACACCTAAAATTAAGTTGGAATTGAGATATTGTGTATATTTTAGGACTTACAAATGGAAATGTGTTATGTCAAAATTCCCGTGCTCAGCCTTCCGTCCCTATAAAAACCCTACACATTTTATTCCCGCGTACAGAAGTCCCATGCGCAGCCAATTTTTCCATGCACAAAGCAGATCATACACTGTGCGCATCTGAATGGACTGATCCCTGCGTCGGATTGTTTGTGAAAAATCTGACAGCAGGTACCGCTCACAGGAGCTAAAACCTAGTAGGGTTTACCAAGAATATTCAATAATGTGAAATATGAATTAAAAATGGTCTAAAAAACTTAAATTACATAATTAATTTTAAATATTTTAAATAATAAATCAAATATTGAAGGCCACAACAAAACAAACAGATCCCAATATTCAAAGAAAACGGAACACTACAAGGAGTGGCCCTAAAACATTTTTAAAACTACCTACGTGCTCAGCAGATGATGGAAAATCAATAAATATCCACACCTGTCTACTTTCAACCAATAATGATAGTACAAATGAAGGATAAGCGCAGAATGATCAGAATCACGCCATTGACAGATTAACAGATCCTGTGGCTAAAATAGCACAGAAATCCAGCAGATCTGGGGATAGCTGATTGACGGCACCAAGTGGACGTGCTAAAACTGCCCTGAATGGCCTGCCAGCCTCAGCCCATGAGCAGAAACCTCTCTATTTTCCATGAGAAGCTCATTATCACCCCAAAAGGTATTTATACAGACAACTTTTGATCCATTATTCTCCATCAGCTTTACCAGGAATTTATTATTATCAATAAGAAGCCGTGTGTTTGTTAATCAAGTGCTTATAAAGAGAAAAGCAAGGGATTTATGACTTAGTTTGAAGTATTATTATTATTTCCCAAAACCAATCAACCTGATTCATCAAAGTTTAGTCTTGCAATTAAAACCATTTTCCCTGTAACCCTTTACCTAAATCTTTACATGATTTGATGTGGATTATTGACTCAGAATGAGTATTTCACTTTGTGCCTTGGCCATTGTGCTGTTCTTCCCGGCCATACCAGTGGATAAGTCCTTATAAGGCACCCATTATTTATTCCAAGGTTCTTAAACTGCCTAAGGGGGCCCCTTCAAGAGAGTTTGTCTGTCTGTAAAGATCCCCAGTAGGTGACCCCTCCTATTATAACAATTTGAAAACTGTTCTAACCAAACAAATTGAGACCTTTGGAAGCTCTTAACATATTTGATATATGAGATTTTCAAGTGTTTATTTTTGGAATGACAAATAAGAGTCTGGCCAGGAATTATCCATGAATAATTAATTTTTAATTATTTATTCCTTGGACCAGGCAAATTATTTTAAAAAAATAAGTAAAAAAAACATTTATAACCTATTTTTTGATTCTTTTATTCTTCCAGTGGATCTTAAGACCAACAGGTACTTGACCAAGTATCATTTGAAACTTCTTAAACAGAAAAAAAGAAGAAAAAATCTGTTACTTTGTGCCTATTATTCTAACTCCTGAGAAACAACATGAAAGGTTGCTTTACTGTAAACAAAAATTTATAAAGAACAAGAAACTTGAGCTTGAAAGAGTCATCAATTTTAACTCTTTATTAAGGCAACACAAGTAGTGAAAAATTTATCAAAGAAAATTTTCTATCTTTACAAGAAATGAGAAGAAAGTTGAAAGTAAAAAGAAAAATCACAAGAGTGAGCGTTAAAATTATTTCTTCTTTTTAAAAATATTATTATAAAAATTATAGAAAAACAAAAAAATTATGAACCTATTGTTTTATCAACCTTAGTGGAATTTTTTTTTGGGGGAACTAATTGACCAGGAACTTCTTGAGGACGTCCCAGGAAGTGTACCATTGGATTTGTCCTTGGATTTATCCAAGGATCTCATTGGAACCCACTCAGACCAAGTTTGAATACCCCCCAGGATGGTCTTGACACAAACCAAGCGTTGGTACTGTTGAATTTAACTTTAATTAAGTTTAAAGTTATATAAAACATTATTAAGAATAAAGAAATACTTGAGAAATATTATTTTAATATTTTTTATGTTTTTTTGAAAAGTTTTGACAAAGACTTATACATTTTTTGGGTCTTTGTACCAAAATAGGTGGAACACCTGCACAACCAGTAGAACACCATCATATGGATCTCTGCCAATAGGAACCTGCAAAGGCCAGAACTCCAGTCGCAAACATAATGAAGGGGCTCAAACCCATGACCATAGTGTTATGCGGGACAACAACGTCAACAAACCCTGCTAGAAACTTGACCAACTCAACGTTGGAGAGTCATCACTCACTCAATGTCTTATCCCAGGCAGATACAGGTCCTCCTACACCACCCCAGATGGACTCAACCAACGAGGAATGGGTCAAATTATTAGTGAAAGAGAACATGGGCTACTGGGAACAATTAACAGTGTCTCAGCTACAGGAGGATCAGCCAGGTATGAGAAAATCCATATCTCTGGAAAAGAGGTCCCAGATCTCTCTTCAAAAGCTGATCCCAAGGAGGGAAGTAGAATGTTACGTGCAGAATTGAAATCCTTGGGACCAGTTGGCTTGCTTCAAGGGAATGGCTCCCAAAAAGAAGATATCCTCAGCCCATCAGAATTTAAGGAACCCAAAATATTGGGACAAAATAATATCCTTAGACCAGAAGTGGAAGAAAGTGTACCACAATTATATCAAGGAGCTTTTAACATCTTTTCTGTGAATGTGTCTCACAATTTTACTATTATTAGCAAGTGATTTGATAAATTATATGAGAAATTGGATAAGCTGAATCTCAACCTTAACTTAGTAATACAAACTCAAGCCACCTTAATTAAGATGGATGAGCTAGAAGTAAAACAAATAAATGACAGTATAAGACTAAGTGAAATGGATTTAATGAAACAAATTAGAAGTTTCCAATCCACTATACAATAAAAAATTATTGTCTCAATGAATTATATCAAGGAAGAAGTTAGGGGGATAAGTCATACTTCTTCAACTCATTTAATCAATAAAATTGATTTTTTAAGTAACAAACTTGACTTGGAACCAGGTATGATGAAGAATGATCTCAGAGATCTTAAAATAAATACTACTAACCCTCCAGTTAATGACTTGGAACAAGCTAGACCTACTAGTTCTACCGGAACTCCTAGTATTCCCCCTAGATACAGAACAGCTAGGAATGAATCATTCAGGCCTAGTCCTACACCTGAAGTCAAACAAGCTTCAAATTTACTTCCTCCAATCACTTAATGGCCTAAATTCTCAGGAGAAGGACAATACAACAATGTCAGTTTCATTAAGTTTATTCATTACACTCTTGCATCTTATGAAATCCCTCATTCCATAGCTGTGTTAAGATTACCCAATTTGTTTGAAGGAGCAGCTCTTGATTGGTTCATTGATAGGAGGGAAGAAGATGTATTTTTTTCCTGGAGTTCATGGAAAGAAGTGATAAAAGCAAAATTTGGTACCAGTATTTGGAAAAGGAAGATGATGAAGACTTTTGAAACTTCCAAGTTTGATCCATCCAAGGAAAAACCTCACAAATGGTTTCTTGATCAAAAAAGGATTTTGAATTTTTTTTTACCTAATGCTGATAAAGAAGAGGTTAATGTGAGACTTCTCAACTTATGTCCGGGACAACTAAACCATAGTGTAAGTTGTAGGATTCCCATTAATTCTGAACTTTCTACCTTGATAGGAGTGTTAGAAGAAACCATGGATATTGATTTTCTTGACAAGAAAGTCAATAGAACCAGGAAACAGAATATCAGGAGTAAGGAGGAATATGCGGTTAGGACCAAAGATTGCCCTGCCCCTAAAGCCCCCAGCTGGGAAGTCAATAAGACTCTAGAGTCAAAATGAAAGGTATGCTGGAATCTCAAGCAGACAGGAAATGTAAGCCCTGATTTTCCTCAACCCAGAAGAAGGATTCATCCTTTTTAAGGAGAAGAGCATGATAAAAATCAAGATTCCCAACCTTATTACACTGACGCATTCCTCTCTGAGTGTGAATTGATGATTAATAACCCCATCAATGTTATTGGAGGAAGTATAAAATCTTCCCTTGAAATAAAATCTGTCAATGAAGATTCCAAATTACCAAAAAAATGTAATCCTGAAAAGAAGGTTCACCATGTCTCTGAAGCTAAAACCTTGACCCTAAAACCCTCTACTGTGGAAATTCAAACTTTTGGCAAAACATGCTATGCTACTGGTTTAATCCAAGGTTACCCGGTGAAGTTACTCTTAGATAGTGGAGCCTTTTTCTCTTGTGTTGTAAAAAATTATTTGGAAAAGGAAGACCCAGATTGGAAAATGAACTTTTCCCCAGTACCTCAGGCTAAGTTTAGCTGTTGTAATTCTTCCCTCAATGCTATTGGATTATGGTGTTCTGATATCACACTACCCCACTCTAAAGGATCACTCAAACTAAAAATTGATATTTTAGTGCTTCAAAATGGATTATGTGATTAATTCATTCTAGGAAATGATTCTATTTGCTTGTATGGTATATGTTTAATCCAAAGTAAAGTTAGATACTTCACCATAAGAGGAGACTGGAAAAAGAAGTTCCAGATATGCCATGTCAACGCTGAAATGTCTGTTTCAACCAATCAGAAACACGTGGAAAGCTTTAACCAAGAATACTTCTCCCAAGCAGCTTTGAATTCTCTACTCATTGAAAAACAAAAACAGGATATTCTCAAATTTTGATTTGAAAACCAGAATGCTTTCTTTACCAAGGAAAACCCCATTGGTAACACCAAAGACATGAAATTATTCTAACCTTGACCATTAAACCTCCTTATCCCCCAACCTCAGGAGACTGGCATACCCTTCTAGTCTAAAATCTAGAGCAGCTTTAGAAACTCATGTCCAAGAGTTAATTGAATTACAAGCCTTGAGAAAAGTAGGACATAATGAAAAATTGAACATTACTACTCCAGTAATCATAGCTTGGCACCATGCTAAATCTAGAATGGTTGGAGACTTTAGGATGCTGAATAACTTTACCAAAGCTGAATAATATCCTATCCCAAGGATTGACTATGCATTGAACAACCTTTCAAAGCCTAATTATATCACTAATATGGATATGCTGAAGGGCTTTCACCAGATACCTATCAGCCCTGATAGCCAGAAATTTAAGAGAATTCTATTTCATTTTGGAATTTAAGAGTAGCTATGGATTCCTTTAGGTATTAAAAATTCTCCTTCTCACTTCCAGAGGATGATGGACACTGTCTTAGGATTATTTATCACACCAGAATGGATGATGGTATACATTGATGATTTTATCATTTACTCTGATGACTGGAATACACACATGGATAAAGTAATGCTATTCCTCAAAAATACCTCTGCTGTGGGATTGAAAGTATCAATGAAAATATTTAACTTTGGTTATGGAGAACTCAGAGCCTTAGGACATATTGTTTTTGGACAAACTCTAACTTCTGACCAAACCAAGATAGCAGATGTTATTAATAGGCCCATGCGCCAGAATAAAACTGAACTTATACCTTTTTTCAGCTTTTAAAGCTACTATAGGAAGTAAATACCCATGTGTGCCCTTCTCACCAAGTGTTTGTATGAAATCTGAAACAAAAACACCTTGTTTGAGATGACTCATGAAAGGCTGTAAAATTATGAGGAAATCAAGATAGCTATGACTACAACTCAATTGTTGATTAAACCAGAATAATCTAAACCTTTCAAGCTCTATATGGATGCTAGTATGAAAGAACTAGGAGCTGATTTAACTCAAGAATTCATGGAAGATGACAAACCAGTGGCGAAAACTATGCTCTTCATATCCAGAAAAGTTAAGGATACTGATAAAAGGCATGGAGCAAGCCAAATGGAGTGTCTTGCTTTAGTTTGGGCTCTGGAGAAACTCCATAATTACTTGGAAGGAACTAATTTTATGGTAATTACTGAATGCAATGCTTTCAGGGCTCAAATTAATATGAAGACTCCTAGTAGGCACATCTCAAGGTGGCAGATAGTCATAAAACAATATAGAGGCAAGATGAAAATAGTTCACATAGCTGGAGATAAACATCAGAATGCTGATAGCTTAAGCAGGAATGCTCTACCCAATGATCTAAGAAATCCTGCTCTTGATCAAGAAGACAATGAAATATTTCCTGTAATGAAATTTTAAATCCTTAATGTTGAAGCTCCCATTCAAGGAATCCACATTTGTGAACTGGATTAATACCTGTTCAATTTAATCAAAGAAGATTACAGCTCTGAAATGAATACTCTAATCACCATTAGCAAAAGTAATTAATTACCATCTGAACTAGTTAACAGTTTACCTGAACCTCTCCTAAATCCTAACAAAGCTGGAAGATTCACCATATGGGATGGTCTGGTATACTCCAGGCATCAACATTCAAGTTTTATAGTCCTGAAAAAGAAGAAAATATCAAACTTGTCCTAGCTGATTTTCATGACAACTTTTCATCTGGTCCAAAGAAGAACATATCAAACTTGTCCTAGCTGATTTTCATGACAAATTTTCATCTGGTCATTTATCTACTGATAGAAATCTGGATAAAATAAAACCACTGCTGGGGGATCAGTTGGAGATACTCCAAAAACAGTATGTCTCTAGCTGTGAAACTTTCCAGAAGTCTAATAGAACTACTGGAAGAAGGTTTTTTCTCCTTCAAAACATCACTGAAACCAAGAAAAGGTGGTAGATTATCAAAATGGACTTTTTAAGTGGATTACATCCTGGAGGAGCTTATTCCTATAACTCAGTCCTAGTCATAGTAGATGGGTTTTCCAAGAAAGCAAATTTTCTACCTAATCCTAAGGGGGATACTGCCATGGAAGTAGCATTGCTATTCTGGAATAGAATCATGGCTGACGTTGGACTTCCTATGATAATTGTCAGTGATAGAGATCCCAAGTTTCCCTTTGAATTTTGGAGAAATCTCCACAACATTTTAGAAACTACCTTAGCCTTCTCCACAACTTATCATACCCAGGCAGATGGAATAGCTGAAAGAATGATCCAGATCTTGGAAGATATGCTTAGAAGGTTCTGTTGCTTTGGTATAGAATAGAAGAATACTGATGGTTACTGCAATTATTGGGTTATCATTCTACCAGCACTAGAAATGGCTTATAATAGTAGAAAACACTCAAATACTAAGGAAGCACCCTACATACTGGAATGAGGACGAATTCCTAAGTTACCCAAGGATAACCTCAACCAGCAGCTAACCAATATTCATCCAAAATCACTTGATTCAAAGGACTTGATAGATCTAGCCAAAAAAACATGCTGCTAAGTGTTTTCAACATTCTGTTGAATACAACCAACAGAGATGGGATAAAAATCACAAAGAAACTGATTTCCAATTTTGTTATCAAGTATTAGTTTCTACCACCCATTTCACTAAACTAGATGGAAACAAGAAGCTTTTTTTTGGGCCCTTTACCATCAAAAAGCTACATGGTAAGAATTCTGTAGAAGTCATCCTCAGTTATGAAATTTCTAGTAAAAACCCTGTCTTTCCAGTGAGCTTCATCAAACACTACCGTACTAGAAAAGGAGAACATACTTCTTGACCAGAGATACCTGTTTCAGATGATTCTGAAAAAGACAAAGGGAGAGTTAGCAATATCCTCAAGGATAAGAAAGAGAGGATCAATGGAAAATATTTCAGACTTTAAGTGGTCAGTTATAAATTAGAGCCAGCTGATAAAGATGAATGGTTGCCTCAACACAATATCCCAGATGGACCTATACACCTGAGAAATTACAGAGCCATCAGGAGAAATTAGACCCTTTTTTTTTTTTTTTAGATATAGATGTATCTTCAAGTAAGGGAATGTCAGATTGCTACTATGAAAAGAGGAACCTGTCAAAGTAAGTAAAATACAAAATAAATAAAAAATGAATAAATAAGTGGGAAATCCATAATTATTTTTGCAGAAATGGATTTCCCACCTAAAATAAGATAGGTTCACTCACTGACCCCACCCTTGAAATATAACTCCTTTATATTTTAAATAATTAAGTAAGAATTGACCAAAAAGCCATGGCACCAATATGGCACCTTTTGGAAAAGCTAAAATTTCACACATACTGTTGGGTATAGGTTTCACACCTAAAATTCATTCATAATTGAGGTTTTGTGTATATTTTCGGAGTTACACGCGGAAATGTGTTATGTCACAATTCCAGCGCGCAGCCCCGCATTGCTATACAACCCCTATGCATGACCTTGCCACATACAGAAGTCGTGCTCCCAGCCAATCTTTCCAAGCACGCAGCGGATCCTACCCCGCGTGCATCTGAATGGACTGATCCCTGCGTCAGGATCAGTCATGACAAATCTGACAGCAGGTACAGCTCACAGGAGTTAAAACCTAGTAGGATTTAGCAAGCATATGTAATAATGTGACATATGCATTAAAAATGGTCTAAAAAACTTAAAACATAAAAAAAACATTACATAATTAGTTGCAATTATTTTAAATGATAAATCAAATATTTAAGGTTACCACAAAACAAACAGATCCCAATCTTTAAACACCACAAAACACCACAAGGATTGGCACTTAAAATTATTCAAAATTACCTTCGTTCTCAGCAGATGATTAAAAATCAATAAATATTCATATCTGTCTACTTTAAACCAATAATAATAGTACAAACAAAGGATAAGTGCAGAATGATCAGAATCACGCCATTGACAGATTAACAGATCCTGTGGCTAAAATATCAGGTAAATCAAGCAGATCTTGGGATAGATGATTGTCAGCAACATGAGGACGTGCTAAAAATGACCTTACTGGACCACCAGCCTCAGCCCATGAGCAGAAACCTCTCTATGTGCCATGAGAAGCTCATTATCACCCCAAAAGGTATTTATACAGACAACTTTGGATCCCTTATTCTCCCTCAGTTTTACAAGAAATTTATTATTATCAATAAGAATACGTGTGTTTGTTAATCAAGTGCTTATAGAGAGATAAGAAAGGTATTTCTTACTAAGTCTGCAGTATTATTATTATTTCCCCAAACCAATCAACCTGATTCAACAAAGTTTAATGCCGATGAGTGGGCGCCGTTGCGCGGATGAGATAGGAATTTGGAGAAGAAATTGGAGAAAAGACATGTGCGCAGGGGGCACACGGGGATTGGAATCCATGGAAGGTGGCCAGTAGGTAAGTTTGGTGGGATTTCATTTCAACACGCCGCCGTGTTCAGATGAGAGATTGGAGCACAGCTGAGGTGAGTGTTTTGATGGAGGGTCTTATGGCTGACTTTGTCAAAGGATCCGCTAGCATAGATTTGGAAGGAACAAGGTTGGTAATCAGCAATTTGGCTTCTTTTTTCTCCCTAAGCCATTTGATCTGGGTATTCACATGCTTGAGGGCGTTGTGGTGGGATTCAAAGTTGATCAAGTTGTTCAAGGCTTTTTTGTTAATATACAACCCGTGAGTGAGGGATATAGTCGGATTCAGTTCTTTTATTAAATTCAAGATCCAAATTTTCTCTTGGGTCGCCAGAACTAAAGACTTGAGCTCTCCTTCTGTTGAGGACAGAGAGACGGTTGGTTGCAGTTTTCTGTGCCAAGAGACAGCAGCCATAGAGTAGGACCAGATAACCCGTGTGACTTCTTTGTGAAATGGGATTGTTGCTGCCATCAGAATCACTCCAGGTCTCAAGATCAAGGTTGAATGAATTGTTTTTGAGACAGAGGGCTAGATCACGGGTGGCCTTTACGTACCGCCAAGCATGTTTGGATTCTGTCCAATGGGAGAGGCCAGGTTTTGCGTTGAATCAAGACAGAAAGGAAACGGTGTAAGAGAGATCCGGTTGAGTTTGAGTTGCTATGAAGTTGAGAAAGCCGGTCGATGAGCGGTATTTGATGTTGAGATTTGAGAAGGCAGTAGTGTCAGCATTGGTTGCAGGTTTGAGCACCACTCCAGGGGTCAGCGGTGTACTGATTGGTTGGGATTCAAGCAGTGCAAATTCAGCCAGTGCTGAGTTGATATGATCTGGTTGGTGTAGACAGGGCCCATGTGACAATTCAATGATGTAGTTGCGGAGTATTTTAGAGAGGGTTCCTTTGTGGGAAGTTGAGAACTTGGCCTTGAGTTTTGTTTGGAATCCTTGAGAGTCCCCAATGATGACCAGGTCATCAACATAGCAAAAAATGAAGATTTGAGCGGCTTGATTTATGAATAAACAGGGATTGGCGGAGTAGGTGGTGAAGTTTTGATTGAGAAACCAGCGTTTGAGGGTTTCAAACCAGCTCTTTGGGGCTTGTTTCAGCCTGTACAGAGCTTTGTTCAACTTGAGATAAGGGAAACTGGTGTTTTATCCGGGAGGGGTTTTGATGAAAATATCTTCATCAAGCTCGGCATGCAGGAAAGCGGACTTGATTTCCATTTGCACAATTGGCAACTCGTGATGAAAGGAGTAGACAAGGAGTTTTCGGAGTGTGGTAATTTGGCCAGTGGGTGAATAGGTTTCGCCGTAGTCTATGAATTCTAGCTGTTGAAAGCCTTGCACACACAGCCTGGCTTTGAAAATGAGCCCATTGTTGTCGGGGTCGGTTTTGAGACAATAAACCCATACAGTGGACAGTGCTTTCTTTCCTTCTGGAAGCAAATGAAAGCCAGTCCAAACACCCATAGATTCAATTCCATCGAGTTTAGATTTCATACCCTTGGCCCAATTTTGGTAATCAGGTGAGCTTTTTGCCTCTTCATAGTTTTGAGGAACGGTTCTGGAGAGGAAGCCATAGCATTGCGGCTTTTGAATGGTCAAACAATCTATGAGGGTTTGGGACAACGGATCAAGTTGGTTAGCTATGCTCTCATCATCGGAAGCGGATTTATCAGATGGAGATGATTCTTCAGGGGCGTTGGAATCAGAGATGGATTGAGTTGATTCAGGAGAATTTGGATCATTTGGATTGGGAAGGGCATGAGTGATCTTTTCATGATTGATCAAGGACAGTGTGTCCATTAGGTTGGAGTCAGGAAGGAGGAGAGTTTCAAAAGGGGATTTGAGCGAAGAGGAAGATTCAGTTAGATTTACTTTTTCAAGAATCTTAACATGTTTTGAGCAAACAGTCTTGCCAACCCCTGGGATGTAGATTTGGTAGGAGTTGAATTGCAGGTCATGACCTACAAGAATTCCTTCCCAACCTTTCTTTTCAAATTTTCCAAGGTTGTGTTGGAGATTGAGGACTATGGTTTTGGATCCTAGGGTTTGAATTAGGTCCAGTTTGGGTCGGCGACCATTCCACAACTCAGAGGGACTCAAATTTGACTCTTTGGCTGGCAACAGGTTCAGAATCTTGCAACATCCAATCAAAACTTTGTCCCAAAGCTCCATTGGGATAGCCATGTTGATTATTGTGGTTTGGGTTGGTTCAACAATGGTTTGATTTCCTTGCTCAGCAATGGGGTTTTGCTGTTGAGTGTAAGGTTTAGACGTGGTGTGTATGATGCCGGATTTGGTAAGGAAGCTGGAGAGTTTGGAGTTAAAAAATTCTCTGCCGTTGTTGGAGTGAAGTGATTTAAGTTGATATCCAAACTGATTGGAGTGAATCTTGATGAATTTGATTAACTCATTGGTCATGTCCAATTTGAGTTTGATGGGGAGACAGGTTTTGAAGCGGGAGAATTCATTGGTGAGCAGCAGGAAATATTTGCTACCTGTCTTGGAGATGGGATTTATTGGTCCGCAGACATTGGCGTGGAGACAAACAAAGGGTTTCAAGCAATTGGAGATGTGTTTTTGGAAGGATGAGCAATGGATTTTTCCCAGAGCACATGATTCGCATGAGAGTTCTTTCCATCTCAATTTTGGAAAGTCTCTCGAGAGCAGCTTGTTTTGATCGAGGTGAGGATGACCAAAACGCTTGTGGAGAGTTGTGAGGGTGAGAAAGGCGTGAGATGACTCGGACTGAGGAAGAGAGAAGTCCTTGATTACCAAGAGATTGTCTTCAATGGAGCCAGTAAGAATCATGTGATGTTTGAAGTTCACGACAAATTTATATGGACTGGACAAGTGGAGTGAGCATCCTTGTTCAGGAGTTGACCTAACAACACCAGGTTTACCTCTATTTGAGGCACATACAGGGACTGGCTAAGCAGAACGTTGCAGTTCTCGGATAATAGCTTTGCAGTGCCAATCCCTTCTGCGTTGAGTGAGGTATTTTCCTTCCCGGTCTGGATGTCGGTGTGGTCTTCAGTGAGGTTGTCAAAGAAATCAGGGGAGTTGAACATTGATTGAGATGCTCCAGAGTCAAGAAAAATGGAATGTTTGGTGAGCAGTCTGGAATTCTTCATGGCAAAATTGCAGGAAGTGTAGGAGAGGTTGGCAGAGGCTGGTTTGTTCTCGGTATGATGTTTTGGATTGTTGTTGTTGTTGTTGTTGTTAAGATGAAGCCTTTCTTGACGGACCCGCAGGACTGCGGAAAAATCCGCGGGACTGCCGTGTGTAGATACTCCAAATCTCCTCCAGCTCCACATACTCAATGATCTCTCTCCATTCCTCCGCCTCTCTCTCTATTCCCGCTTTCTTCTTTTTTTTCTACTTCCTCATGCTTGTCTCCTTTTCTTTCTCTTGATTCTCTCCTCCCTTTTGATATCTCTGCCCTTCTTGGCAGTCTCTTCTCTATCAGTCTCATCCCAATTTCTCTTCTCTCTTCCTTACTCCTCAACCCCTACTCACCATCCGTTAACTCTCAAATCGCCAACAACTCATCAAGTCCATCGATTGCCTGGTGAGATCTCTCGTCCTCCGGATCAATCTTCTCATTGAGTATCTGATCTTCTATCCTTGATGTTCTATTCTCTTGCCTGTCTTTCTGTCTCCAGCCGTCTCTGCTTCTTATCTTTCTCACCTCTACTAGTCTCCGGACGTCAACTGATGGTCTTCACTTCTTTCTTACTCTTCTTTTTTCTCATTTCTATCTCTGTCTCAACGTGTCCTGAATCTTCTCATATTAGTCTGCTGGTTTTAGCTTAATGAATTAAATTAAATATTTATCACGTTTAAAAGTGGAAGCAAGCTGAATCACTCCACTGAACCCAAGATGAACAAACCAGCGGGAGCGTCTGATTACTTCCACCAAGTTGCTCTTAAAGCCTCTGTTGATGCGATACCTCTTCTCAATGAGGAAAATTATTCGATCTGTAAGGATAAGATGCTTATGTTTTTCAATCTCAAGGACATCAAGGATGCCATCACTAGGAATGAAGTTCCACTATCAAAAAAACAAGACAGAGAAATTCAAGCAATCATTCTCTCCAAATTAGATAGCACCACGCATGCGAACGCCGTCAACTCATCAAACATATCTTCATCTAAGTTACTCTGGGCTGAAATTACTTGCAGGTTTGCTTCATCTGAGACGGCCAACTGAGCAAGAGTATTCAACCAATTTCTCCACTCTCCCTTCAACAAACAAGCTGTTGATGGATTTGTCACCGAAATGCGCAAGGCTATCAATTGAATGACCAATGTCGGAATCAAAATTCCTAAAGATATTTTGGCCTATCTCATCTTATTCAAATTCCCACCGCCACTGGAAAACCTGAAGAAACAAATCATGCACGTTGAGAGACTTGTTACCATAGACATGGTATTCAACCATCTCATCCAATACAATAATGAAAGAAAGGCCCAAGCTAAGGTTGGAAAATCAACTCCTGACGTATCGCTAGTTACCACTAAGACAAAAATAGACAGAGACAATAAGAAGACGCGGCTCCGATGTAAGGAAGGATACCACAATCCCAACGCCCCTCAGTCAGAATCATCCTGCTTCCACCTACATCCTGAAGTTGCCCTGGAATGGTGGTTAGAACAACAAATAGAATGGAAAAACAAACTCAAGAAAGGTCCCACAATCAACTATCATGCTCTACTTACTTTCTGGATCAATGCAAACAATCATCCAAATCTCCTTCTAGATTCAGGTGCCAATATTCACATATTCAACAATCTCAAATTCTTCGACTCCATCACGCTGGAAGACAATCCCGAGGAGATCAAAAATGACAAGTTATATGCGTCTCTCAAAATCCAAGGAACGGGGAAGGTGAAGCTTGAATGGAAAGATTCTGTTATCACCCTTGAAGGCTGCGCTTACGTACCCAATATTGTGGTCAACCTCATAAGCCCGGGGCTCCTGGCGAAAAAGGGATGCAAACTCTCTCAGAAAAACAATCGCTTTTCAGTCTCTCCGAAACGTAGAGACTGTTCTGAAGGGTCTGATTTGCGACAATCTGTTTGTCATCAAAAAGCCCCGAACCACGGGCGAAAATCATTCGTTCAATACAACGAGACAAGGCGAGACCCAATTGTTGTCAGACATACACAAAATGTACGGCCATGCTTCTCTCTCTACTCTCAGACCTATCATAAATGGTCGCTTCTCCAAGGAGGAAATGGATAGTTTTCAATGCAAAAGTTGCGCAAAGAGCAAAATTACTTAATCTCCCTTCTCTGCTGTTTCTACTCCCTCAAGCAAACCCCTTGAAAGAATCCACCTCGACCTGATCGGACCAATAACACCTCAATCAAAGGAAGGTCACCACTACATCCTAACTCTTGTGGACAACTTCTCCGGTTATCTGGCGGCATTCCCTCTAATGTCCAAAGATGAAACTCCCGGAACCATCATCAGCATCCTCAAAACTGAATACAAGAGATTGCAGTACTATCCAAATGAGATCTTCTCGGACAAAGGGACCAAATTCACTAACTCCACTTTAAAGGATTTTGCAAGATCAAAACACATCAAACTTATGACCTCAGAACCCTATCATTCTCAGCATAACAGTTGAGCCGAAAGAGCCAACAGGACCATCGTGGAATCTGCCAGAGCCACTTTCTCTTCATCCAGGCTCGCCAAAAACTACTGGCACATTGTGACGAGGAGCTGCTGTTTTATGTTTAATCAAATTCCCATGGAAGGTAATCACCTCTCCCCTTGGGAGCTCATGTTCAACAAGAAACTCCCCGCTGACTACTTGAAACCTGTACGGTCTCCTGTGGTTTACCTGTCAAATTGTATTCAGAAAGGTCGGAAATTTGAAGAGAAGGGATTGGAGGGAATTTTAGTTGGTTTCAATCCCCCTTTTCACTCATACTTGATACTCAGCTCATCTGGCTCTATTATTGAAACAAAACACGTTCAGTTTCTCAAGACTCACTCCAACGGCTTCCCCCTTCTTGAATCTCCCGGTCTCAACATCTTCTCAAAACCTGACGCTGAATTCATTGAATCTGACTTCTCCTCGCAAGAAAAGCAATATACAATAAGAGATTGAAATTGTGAACATTACAATTCTGACTCTACGCAAGAAGATGCAGATTCTTCCCCATCCTCTCCATCTGAGACTTTTCGCTCCATTTCTCCCCCTCCGCAAGCTCCTGAACCGCATCAAAGACCAAAGCAAGAAACTAGAAAACCCCAACGGTATGGTTTTTCATCATTACTATGAACCACCATCTTATCAAGCAGCACGGAAATGTTCCAAATTGCCTAAATGGAAAAAGGCGTCCAAGGCCAAACTGGAATAAATCAAGTCTCAAGGCGTTTGGGAAGAATACTACGGCTCACCGGACAACATCCTGAATACTACCTGGTTTTTCAAGGTCAAGGAGAATTGTCATGGCGAACCGGCAAAATACAAGGCATGGTTGTGTGTCCAAGGTTTTGATCAGGTATTCGGGGTCGACTATAACAAGACTTGGGCTCCAACTGGAAAACTGGGATTGCTCCGGATACCTCTGGTTTACGGTCTTAAGAACAAAATGAATTTTACGCAATTTGACATGAAGGGAGCTTTCCTCCACGGTCCACTTCAAGAAACCGTCATTATAAGGACTCCTGATGGATCTAATCGCAAATCTCCCTTCTTGAAACTCAACAAATCCTTGTATGGCCTCAAACAGTCTCCAAAAAATTGGTACAAAACATTAACTCGATGGATCATATCTCAAGGCTATCACGAATCGACCAGCAATCCGTGCCTATACATTAATTGTCTGACCAAGGAGATCATTTACTTCCATGTAGATGACCTCATTCATGTGGGGAACACCGACAACTTCAAAACTCACTTTTTAAGTTGGTTCAAAAATTTGTCATGTCACTCTCCAAACACAATTCTAGGTATGCTGATGGAGGTTGAAGATGACAAAATACTTCTTAGTCAACCAAATCACATAGAAAGGGGCCTCAAGGAACTCGGTCTATCATCTTGTAAGGACACAAAACCTCCTTTGACTCAAAATCTGCAACTTGAGCCAGCATTGGATTCGGACCACGCTGAATTCTCACAGCTGAAAATCAATTACCAATCTGCTGTCGGCCTTCTCAACCATCTTTCACAATACACCCAACCCAACATTGCCTTCGCCGTGTCCAGCCTGGCCAGGTTCAACACAAAGCCTGGTATGACTCACTGGAGGGAAGTTCGCAAGGTTTGGAAGTACCTTAAAACCACCAAAAGCTCAAAACTTGTCATCAGATGCGACTTAGACCAGGAAATTGTCTCAAGCTTCAGCAATGCTACGTGGGGGGATGATCCAACTTTCTGTAAATCAGAGACGGGTTACATAATCTTTCACTATGGCTGCCCCATAGTATGGAACTCCTCAAGGCAAAGAAACATTACTTACTCTTCCACGGAGTCTGAGCTCAACGCACTTCTCAACAGTTACTTGGAACTCAAGTGGATATCACATCTCATTTCTGAGGTACACTGTTTCTCTGACATTAAACCCACGCTGTATATAGATAATGAAGGACTAGATGACAAGATAAAACAATTTGGATCTCATTCTAAATCAGACACATCGATATCAAGACCAAGGGACTACGCGAAGATTTCAATGAATCCTTATTTAATATCACGCTAATCCAGACCAACTCCATGGTCGCCGACTCCCTCACCAAAGCCTCAAGTGTCTCCTCTCTAGAACTACTATGCGCCAAGGTATTTGACCTCTCTACCAACTCTAATCCTTCAAACAAAGAGCTCTCCAGTCACCCGGGGTGTTAAGATGAAGCCTGTCTCGACGGACCCGCGGGACTGCGGCAAAATCCGCGGGACCGCCGTGTGTAGATACTCCAAATCTCCTCCAGCTCCACAGACTCGATGATCTCTCTCCATTCCTCCGCCTCTCTCTCTATTCCCGCTTTCTTTTTTTTTTCTACTTCCTCATGCTTGTTCCCTTTTCTTTCTCTTGATTCTCTCCTAACTTTTGATATCTCTGCCCTTCTTGGCAGTCTCTTCTCTATCAGTCTCATCCCAATTTCTCTTCTCTCTTCCTTACTCCTCAACCCCTACTCACCATCCGTTAACTCTCAAATTGCCAATTACTCATCAACTCCATCGATTTCCTGGTGAGATCTCTCGTCCTCCGGATCAATCTTCTCATTGAGTATCTGATCTTCTATCCTTCATGTTCTAGTCTCTTGCCCGTCTTTCTGTCTTCAGCCGTCTCTGCGTCTTATCTGTCTCACCTCTACTAGTCTCCGGACGTCAACTGTTGGTCTTCACTTCTTTCTTACTGTTCTTTTTTCTCATTTCTATCTCTGTCTCAACGTGTCCTGACTCTTCTCATATTAGTCTGCTGGTTTTAGCTCAATGAATTAAATCAAATATTTATCAGTTTTTGTTGTTGTTGTTTGGTCAAAGGTGTGGATACAACCACCAGAAGGAGTTCTTAGGATGAGAGGATTGTGGATTATGCCAGGTAGCTCTGCACTTGACCAACTCTTGTTTGATGCCAGTATTCAACATTGCCAATGCATAAGTACCAGCTGAAATCTTGTTCTTGATTTGATTCAGGTGACAAAGCACCAGGTCACCATTTATTTTGGATTTGCCAAGAGAATGAGTAATAGTTGTCTTGAGATGTTCTAGCTGCGGTGGAAACTTGTACAGTATTAAATATGCAACTATATCATCATCCATTCAAATTCCAATTTTGGAGATTTGAATGAGAATAGATTTGAATTTGGTTATGAATTTTTCAACGTGTTTGGGATCAAACTGGAGATTGAGGAAACTGAAGAATACTCAAGAGCGGTTCGCGCTCTGGGAAGAGGCGTAAAATTTGTTTATCAATTTCCAGAGCTCAATTCCATTTGTGAGATGATAATCTTTGACGCAATTGATGTACATCCTGTTATCAAGCTTAGCCATAATGTATCCTACAAGTTTGAGATTGATGTCTGGAGGACATTTTTCAGGTTCAGGCGATTGAATCCATTGAGCAATTCCCTTCAAGGCAAAGATGTTCATAAGTTTCAAGCGCCACAGCAAGAAATTTGATTTGGTTAGAGTGGGAATGGAGTCCGTGAGGGTCTTAAGAAGGGATGAAATGAGATCTGTTGGTCCAGGTGATTGAGAAATGGTCGGTTTGACTCGTTTTTGTGTTTTTTGCTATTTCGACTTTTAACCGTGAAGAGCTGAATGTTTTAAATTCCTGAACCAACAGACTGAGCGCAAAGAATCAACAAAAGTTTTAAGAAGAAAACTAGGAGAAAAAAAGGAATGAAGAAGATAAAGAATGATTCTCACTCTGGGCGGACACAAAAGATTTAGGCACTCAAGGAAGGATGGCAATAAAAAGATGAAGAGAAGAAAGAAGCTAAATTTTGACTTGTGTCACAGATGAACATATAAGCACAAATTGAAGCTGATGTAAATTTTAGTGCTGAGACAATCTCACATATGAATACTAGAGAAATGAAATCCTCTTGAAGTCGGGTGATGAGTGTTGGGTCAATGTTTGAGGAGGTTGTATTGGAGTAGGATGATGAGTTGAAGTGAGATCAGAATGATTTGTTGAAGCTGAGGGTGAGATGAGGGAAGCGGTAAGGAAGTGAAGAGGTGGATGGTGAGGAGATGGATAAGCGGTAAGGAAGTGAGGAGGTGGATTGTGAGGAGGGTAGGTGAGGCAATGAGGAGAGAGTTGGATCGTGAGGGGAATGGATTGTGCAATGAGTCAATGAGAGCGGTGGTAAGGAAGTGCAGTGAGGAGAATGAATGAAGCAATGAGGGGATAGAGTGCGCACGCCGTTGCGTGGATGATTAATGCGGATGAGTGGGCGCCGTTGCGCGGATGAGATAGGAATTTGGAGAAGAAATTGGAGAAAAGACATGTGCGCAGGGGGCACACGGGGAGCAGAATCAATGGAAGGTGGCCAGTAGGTAAGTTAGGTGGGATTTCATTTCAACAAGAATGAGTATTTCACTTTGTGCCTTGGCCATTGTGCTGTTCTTCCTGGCCATACAAGTGGATAAGTCGTTATAAGGCACCCATTATTTATTCCAAGGTTCTTAAACTGCCTAAGGGGGCCCCTTGAAGAGATTTTGTCTGTCTGTCAAGATCCCCATTAATATAATACTGTGACCCCTCCTTTTATGAAAATTTGAAAACCCTTCTAAACAAACCAATTAAACATTGCACCAGCTCTTAACATATTTAATATTTGAGCTTTTAAAGTGTTTATTTTTGGAATATTTTTCTTCCAGAATTTCTATCACTCTCTATAGCTAAAGGACTGCAAGGTTCCTGGTATCAGAGAGCTGACAGAGAAGAACCTGGACGGTGAGAAGCTTAATGGAGAAAATTCAGCTCAACATTAATTGGTTTGAAAGCATAACTTTGATGTGCCCAAATATCAGAAAAAGGAACTATTCAAATAAAACAATGACACAAGTGATAATTACCTGGAAGGGGATAAATAAAAATGGTGAGAAGCTGAATGGAGACAATTAAGTATAACATTACTTGGGTTTAAAGCATCCTTTTGACGCATCAAAATATTTGAAAAGGGAACTTGTCAAATAAATACAATGAGAGAAGTGAGGGGCACCTGTATGGTGATAAAGAAAAATGGTGAGAATCTGAATGAGGAAAGAGTATAGATGTTCAGAATTTGTGAGTTTTTTTTTTAAACCTCATTCAGCTTAACACTCATTGGACCAACAAAAACAAATTCAAATATAAGAAAAGGAAAGTAACCTGCAAGGTGAAATGAGAGACAAAATTTGATTGCAGTTTGAAAGGAAAAGATGTGAGACATTAAGTGTTAAATCTAATGGAGTGTGAATTTGTTAATCAAATTAATGAAAATATGAATTTATGAATCAAACAAATAGACCTATGTTTTGATATTGTACATTCTTCTATGTCCTAGTCTATTCAACCTCTTTTTGATCTTGGTTATTTCAATGAATATTCAAGGGTTGATAAGCTCAATTCAACCCCAAGTAATTTTTTTTTAATTTTTCTGAATGAACAGGCTTGACAAGACCTCCTCAGCAAATTAATGAAGAAATTCTTCACAAACAAAAATTTCATACAATAGCTTATATGAAATAGTGGTCTAGAGATGAAATAATAATTTAATTTAGAGTCACAGTTTTTGAGTGAAGAATAAAAAAACTCACAACTTCACAAAAGAAAAAATTCCACTTGTAGCCCTATTTTTCAGGAAGCATGATTCAACATGTCACGTTTTAAACACATAAAATGTATGAAAAATTGATGAAGGGAAAAATCATATTATTTGGAGGAGACAATAAATGAAATATTCATAAATAGTTTGTTAATATGTTTGAGAAAGTTTCAAAAATAAACTGTAAATTGATTGGAAATAACCCCCATTTGACCCATATTTTTTCAATTTCACTATCAGAATAAGAAATAAAGTGGGACATAGCAATCAATGGAATATCCATTAGTGGGCCACAAAAAATGATTTTTTTCTTTTTGCTTCTTTAAATCCACTTTCCCACACTAGAAATGTTTTTAAACTTAAAAAGCCACACCAATCTTTTGCGAAAGATTGGCCTAGATTTATTTGGGAATTTAATGGTGGACAACAATTGAATCAATTTAGTATCTAAAAATGCAATCAATACTGAAGTTTTGAAATGAATCAAAATTTGAAATCAGAGTCTCAAATCAAAATGTTCCTCTAATGAAAAGAAAATAATAAGAGTTTTATAAAAATTTTTCTTTCACAAAATGAAATATTTCCAGTGTTGGATAAATATATTTTTACAAAAAACACTAAAAAACCAAAAAATGGAAGACATTGAAAGGGCAGGAGGGGAATTCAATTCCTCAGAGAATTAAACAAAAGTTTCACCAAGTACCATGATAAAAACATCAAACATAGATAATGCATTTCTTTGGATAAGAATATTAATTCCCAGTGAGTCCCAATATGTTATGACAACCACAGAAAGAAATAAAATAAAAAATAGACAAATATTGTGAAGAGGTTTAAAATATTTTTCCATATTTCATAAAATAATCATTATGTATACTCAATAGAAGAATCAAATGAAGAATTGATTTATTTGAATAAAAATAATTCTTTTTCATGGAATTTTTATGTATTCTTACCAAAACTACAAAAAGATAAAAAGATGCCACATGAGCCTCTTTGATTAGAGTAACTCTATTCTTGTAAAATATTGTGAAATAAACAACATCAAATGCAAAAATTATCAGATAAATGTGAAAATTTGATTTCTTTGAATAAAAAGAAATTAATTATTCTCATTTTAGTCATAATTGAAAAATTTCCCACTTAGATTTCTCAAAATACCTGGGTTCCTCTCAAAACCAACTTATATTTAGCATGTTTGAATCATTGGGGCATATAAGAGTAAAAATTTTTAAAAAATTAAATGGCTGATTTCGAGGCTATTCTTTTTTTTTCAAAATTTTATTTCTTTCAGTTGAGGACATTGATTCATTTTTTATTTTGATAAAAAAACATTTTTTTACAAACTGAGATTTTTCCTGATATAAGCTATTTAAATTCTTCAAAAATTTCACTCTAATACGCCCATTTGGTGCTTTGGTTCAAAATTAATATACTTTTTTTCAGAAATATCAAATTCTATTTATAGAAATTAATTTTTGATCTGTTCTTCATTAATCTTGAATTCCATAAACTCTTTTGTGAAGTATTGTTCATTTTAAATGTAAACTTTTTCCTTCATTATATTTGAAATAATATCTAAAATTCTTAGAAAAGTCAATGATCTAAGCAAGAAATTCAATTTTCATATTTCTATCATTCATCTTTGACCTGTTGGGTTCCATTTTATGGATTTTTTCAGCAATTTGGAATTCCATTGATTCCATGGGTTCATTTTCCATTTTATGAAATTTTGTTATGTTTGTTACAATTCTATTCAAATTTTATAACAAATGATGATTTTCCTTGAAAGAAATAAATATTTTCTTTCATTATTTTTAATTTAGTTACTCAAAGAAGTTTTGTTGTCATATTTAAACAGATTTTTACTCTAATCATGATTAAGGTATATTTAGCATATCTCTAACTCATTTGACTTTATATATAATTTATTAAAAGCAGACTGGATATTTTTATTCCTATTGCAAGGAATTCATATTTATATTTGATTTTTTTATTTTTGAACTTGATGGAAATTTTATTGATGTATTTCAAGAAAAAATTCACTTCCCCAAAAGTCATACATATATCAATTTTATTATATCCTGTTCTTGATTAGTACAAGGTTATTTAAATTCTATGAAAAATTTAAATTATTATTTGAGGGAATATTTTATTTCATATTATTCCAAGTTTTGTTTTTAATTGATTTTATTGAAAATATTTCCATTACATTCATCCAATATTTGTAGTTAGCATTTCTATATTTTTTTATTTATTCAGTTTTGATACAAAGTTTTTCTATTCCAATGGAAATATTCTTTTGGTGTAAAAAAATTTAATTCATATCTCCTTTTGTTATTTTTCTTTCCTTGGAAAAAGTACTTTTTACAAGTATTAGTTCACATTCAAACAAGTGGCCAAGAATTGTATTTTATTACATTTTTACATATTAAATGTTTATACCAAAGAACAGAAAAAAGACAATATTTTTCAATAGAAAAATGTTGGGATATGCATGAAATAAGTCGCTTCATTCTTTTAAGGGTGATTTCAAGTTCAAGGCTCCAACCCTGTGGTAGTTGTTTAGGGCCCTACACGGCTCAAATGAGCCCTGGGGGCCCAAAGACGACTACAAACGGCCGTTTCAAAGAAGCGCAACCCCTGGGGGTTGTGTAGGAGCCGTTTAATCACCAAACAAGGCTCATTTGAGCTGTTTACCCCCGTAAACAGCTCAAATTAGCCATGTTTGGGTGTAAACAATCCCCCTGAAGTTGTGCCAGAATTTTGGGCACCCCCTGGACCACACTTGGGTTCTGTCAACCCAAATTTTGGATTAACGGGTACTTTTTGGGACTGTTTTTCCACAACTAGCAATCCAAAAGAGAAATTAAAGTGAAACCAAAGTGAAATTAAAGTGAAAACTGAAATCATAAATCATATAAAATTCTGCAAAAAATTCTTTCTCAACTCAAAAGTAAAACAACTTTGTTTGTTCAATTGAAAGTTGGATTGAATACTGAAGTATACCATTACATTTTTTTGCATGGGAACAGTGGCAAGCCCTCCTTCTTCTGAAATGTCTTTGTGGAAGGTCTAAATTGATACTGCCATCAACAAAGCTTTGGAAAAAGAAAAAAAGGATTTGGGTAATGAAACATTTGAAGCCCCAATTGCATCCTCATCAAGGGTGACAATTGAGGAACAAAATTTTTCACAGTGGGATTTGACCTTGGGTTGTGAGTGAAATTTTATGTTACTTCTTCTTTCACTTATTTGATTTGATTGAAACTGATGGAGTGCATGCCATCAATATAACTATGTCACAATAGAAGATACACTTGACCCACCTCCCTTGAAGGCTTTTCCTACTAGGAAAGAGGAACAAAACTATTGTCAAACATGGGCAATGAAGCATGTTTACACTTCAACAGTTTCCAACTCAAAGCATGAGCAATATGTTTCTTTAGCCTGTGATAGACATGGTTCCTATTCAGAAAATCTTTTTAAAAAAAGGTCTAGACAAACTCACGCAAGGAAGGTTGGGTGCAAGTTTTGAATCCATGCAAGTTTCACAAAGGAAGAACCCTTGTGGCAAATCTCCTATCAAGAAATGCAACATAACCATCAACCATCTGAACATCCCTCTGTGCATCCTCAACTGAGGAGAATCTTGAGGGTGGTCTTAGAAAATCTAGTAGAAGGCATGAATTATGGGCTCAATAAATTACAACTGAAGAGAAAATTGAGCAAGATTGATGGTGGGGATTATGTTGATGACCAAACAATCTATAACACTAAGTGGAAGGTTGTGCTTGCAGAACTAAAGGGAAAAAGTGTTATGGAGGTACTCTATGAACAGCTTGAAGAAAAAGTTGGATTCACCGATCAAAGTTACGTGGAGAGGGTTGCTTGGAGGCCCTGTACTTAGCAAATCCTGAGGCAGTAAAGCTTTCAAAACAATTCCATCATATTGCTATGTTGGATTGTACTTTAAAGAAAAATAAATACAAAACCCAACTATTGCTTGTTGTGGCAATGACAGCCAATCGCAAAACTTTCACAAAAGCTCTTATTTTTATAACAAAAGAAACATTTCAGTTCTACGGTTGGTCTGTACATGCATTAAAGGAGTTGGCTTATGATCCTGAGAAACTTCCAAAAGACTTTGTCACGGACCGTGAAAAAGGTCTGATTTGTGCTATTGAATCTAGTTTCCCTGAGTAATCAAGAAAATGTTTCACTTGGCACTTGTCTAAAAACATAAAAGAAAACTTTAAATTGTGCTTTTTCAATGATGTTGAAGGACGGAAAAGCTTTATGACTCTGTGGGCAAAGTATGGGGCCTTAAAGACTAAGGAGGAGGTGGAGGTCAATAATGCGGAACTCAGAGTAGGTGAAAATCACTGCTTCTTATTCTTCCTGGTTTTGGGTTGTGACCTTTTGACTTGTATAGTGTTTCTTGAAAGACTATGAGGATGTAATCAATTATATGCAAAATAACATTTTACCTATCAAAGAGACGGTGGAAACATCATGGACTTGTATAAACCCAGATTTTGAAAAACAAAACAAAATCTCAGGTTGAAGGGGCCCATGCAACTCTTAAACAGTTCCTTGAAAACTCTTTGGGAAATCTGTTGGATGTTTGGAAAATCCTTGATGGAACAGTTTTGAATCAAATTAAATCAGTTCATGAAACACTACACGGCTTGGATCGGACCGTGTGGAGTGCCACATGGCCATTTTTAAACTGTGTGCACAGCTCAATGAGACATGAATTTAACATTACCCTTTTTTTAATCTCTTAAATATGATACACCCAATGGAATAAAAAAAAAAATAAACCAAAATTTGACTTCTTTTCATAAAAATTACTTTTTCTTATGCAATGTAATTCTCTTTTCAACAAAAATAAAATCACTTAACCCTAGTTGATGAGCTTAATTTGAATTAAATTAAAAAATAAAAAATAAAATCCCTGAAGTGCATGATTAATCCAAGGAAACCAAAAATTTGTTTATTTTAATTTGAATAAATCTTTTTGTTATTAGTAAAATTGAATTCTTATTGGAGTTTTTTTGATATTTGCAATTCTCTCCAGAAATAAGTCTATGGAGCATATTTGAATGAATTTTTGAATTTTTAATAAATATCTAGTTTCAATCAGAAATGTTGAATTTTATTCCAAGAAAAACATTTTTTGATTTTTTCTTTATTATTCTCTACTTGATTGATTGTTTTGGAAATATTCAAATTCAAAAAAATTGCATATGTTTGTTTTAAGTATTTATATTGTTAATTTTAAACAATATTCTTTTTCAAGTTTCACTGAAAAAACTATTCTTATCCAAAGAAATCAATTTTTAATACATATTTGTTACATAGGTGTTTTTTCCATTTTTTATATTTTGTATAATGATTTTCCTGTTTCATTAGAAACAGAAAATAATATTTAAAAAAAGATTGCAACTTCTGATTTGAAAATTTTTTATATGGTAATAAATTATTTTAATGTTTCAATAATACAAAATGATTTGAAATTTACTCACAAAATAGGTTCATGTAACAATATTTAGTTGCCTCTTTTCATGGCAAGAAATCCAATTTTTGGAAATAGGAAAAAATGTTACCTAAACAGTTTTATCAGTTCAAGATTTAATTTTATGTTGAAATTGTTTAAAATATTTGAATCATTAGCATCAAAAATTTTGATCTAGTGTTTTTATATTGCTTTTTATGATTGGTATGGGGTATTACTTCCTATGGCTCATTTAAAAACTTGATCAAAGAAATCCAATTTCAGTATTTTTTTTTTCATTTTTGTTGAAAAATTCCAACTTTTGATTGTTCTCCTTACAAAATACATTTAAATGTATGTTTTAAGTTTCATCATTGTTATTGCGTTTTGTAAAAATTTGTTCAAAATTGCATCAGAAATAATGAGTTTAATTCAATGCAATGTTGTTTCCAGATTTTCTTTGCATGATGATATTTTTACGCAAAAATTAGTGGATGTAAAGAACTCCCTTTAATAAAATATTTTTATTTAGAGTATTAATAGTTTTTCTATTGATTTTTCAAAGTCATTACAATCCCCTTGAAATATGAAAATATGGGATATATTAAGTAAAAAATGTGTGAAATATATGCATTCCTGAGGGTTGAATTTTATGCAAGGCAAAGATACCTTTTCAATCAATAAATTTAAATATTAATGAGATCAATAATGAGTATTTGAAAACTGTATTCCTTTTTAGTTTCATTTTTTTTGTTTAAAAATATTATTTCAAATTGATTATTCATGATTTATGAGTTGAAATTTACAATTCATTTTTTCTTATTGCTTCTTCCTGATTAAATATTTGATATTTTGAATTGTTATTCTACTTTTTTTTGGACCATTTAGTTGAGCCATTTTGAATTTTCAAATTAATTTCCAATAATTAAAAATTTATAGGTATGAAGAAAAAGCCATAGAACTAGGAAATGACCATAGAAAAATTAAAAAAATTAACAATGCCAACATTTTTAATTACAGGATTTATAGGTTGAAATAAAAATATTGAGATTGGAAAAAAGAAAAACTCACAAAAAAGAGAAAATGAAATCAAAATCAAACCAATTTTTGAAAAAGGAAAAAAATAATTTTCTAAATGAAAAAACTTGTTGCAGAAAAATTATGCCTTCAAAATGAAGATTTCAGGTTACCACAAATTTCTGGAAACTAAAGCTTTCAGTGGTTTCTGCTGTTGATATATTGTGAATTCCTTCATGAAGGATTTACTAACACACTTTCCACGTGCTTTTAGTTTTTTAATAAATCATCATTATTTTCCCAAGAGTGAAATTATCAGGGAAAATTTACAACTATATTTTGACCACCCAGGTGATAGCATCCTTTGTATATAGGGTTGAAAGCTTGTCATACACATGCCAGAACTTTGTTTTATTCCCAGAGGACACATCTGGTTTTGAAATTCTTAGAGGTTACAATTGCAGTGCCACCTGAGATCCCATCCCAAGTATGATTATATAACATTTCCTGGCTCCCTTCACCTCAAACTCAGTGTTTCAAGATATAACGCATGCTTTGAAGCAGTATTCCAAACCACACTTCCTTCATGGGTGCACTCAGTGTGTCAAGATATAACACATGCTTTGAAGCAGTATTCCAAACCACACTTCCTTCATGGGTGCATTTTGTTACTGAATAATCATTTCTTCCTCCAAAGTGACATGATCAAAAAATGCTGCAGGAATATATGAACCACCAAGGACCCACTGTCCTTCATATAGGTGGTAGTAAAACTGCCATGCACATGAGATACCTGGGTTCAATTTTTAGAGGACTCATCTTATTTTCACATTCTTACATTCACAACTAGAGGGTTTTGTGGGAGCTGGATGGACATCCAAATCAAAATCCCGCTCTCAATTTCCCTCTGAGTTACAAAAACAACACACTTCCATATGCTGAAATGAACAGAATGTCCTGCCATGCAATTCTAATTCCCTGAAATAAATTCATATTCCATTGCGAAATTGGTTGGGATGGAAATAATCATGGATTGTTTGAAGCAAGAGCTAAATTGGAAAATCAAGAGATTGAAAAAAGATACAATTCAAGATTTTTTTTGAGAAAAATTACAGGTTGATGACTCCAGGCATCAAATTCCAAGTTTGAACCCCCCAAGAGAATTCTGCAGGCAAACATTTTTGATCAGAAAATATTTTTGTCCGAGCAAATGAGCTCAAGATTCCTTGGAGAAAATCATTCTTCATCTATGACAATCAAACTCACCTTTGCAGTTTTGATAGCCGCAAAAATAAACCAATATGTCCCATGAGGCCAAGGAGCCATAAAGGTCCCACTTCAATTTGCGGGCGGCGCATTTTGGGCGTTGGGGAATTTTGAAGCAACTTCAATCAGCTCATGTTTGCGCAACTGTTGCCCAAGGAAAACGTAATTTTGGAGAAACAAGTACCTTGAGGTTCTTCAAGGTATAAAGGTTGTCCCCATTTTATTCAAGCAGGGAGGAGGAGGGGGGGAAGTCCGACGAGGGCAATGATGCAGTAATGTGAGCCATTGCCCCATTTGACTTGATTGCCGCCCTCAGTGCCAGGCATGGTGGTGACAACCAAAGAGGAACAAAGGCTAGAAAGGAACCGATTTCGCTGAATGCAGTTGAAGAACCAAGTGCCAAATCAATGAGGTTGAAGGGATGGTCTAAGGCACTGGAGGGGCGCTCTATTTATATTCACAACGTTTGAACTCACCCGCAGCGTCTCTCCCATCGGCTCAGCAGCTCACCCTCGCCGGGCTGTGTGCGCCAGGAGCTGATGGTTCGCGGTCTAAGACATGGAGTGGCCAGGGCAAGCTAGATGCTGAGCAAAGACTGCACCTGGCCACTGGTCACTATGCCCCAACTGTAATGACGGGGAAAAGGTAACGCAGTCAGTGGGAGTCGAACCCACATCTGCCCATTGCATGCGGGATGCTCTAACAATTGAGCTATAACCGCTTGGTGCAAGGTGTACATCACAACACCCCCCCCCCCCCATACAACAAGCAACCATTTGGCGCGCCCTTTTTACCCCATAGTCATTTGTCTTTATTCAATTTTAAAGCGTGATATTCAGCATGAAACAGGATGCTACAGCTGCAGTGCTGGGCTCATAACCTGTAATGACAGGGAAAAGGTAACACAGTCAGTGGGAGTCAAACCCACATCTGCCCATTGCATGCGGGATGCTCTAACCATTGAGCTATAACCGCTTGGTGCAAGGTGTACATCACAACACCAACCTCCCCAAATTGGCACAACGCGCGGTATTCCCACCTCCCCAAGCGTGCTGTCATACTTTCTACGCCCAACGACATTTTGCACTCTGTGATTGTCATCTCATCAACACTTGGTATGGAAGGCAAAGGTAGTCACGCCTGCCGGGATACAATGGCAGTGGTTCAATCATCCGCGCTCCCGCGCTCAGCCTCACACATCCCAGCAATAGAGAGTCCTACAATGCTGAGCCCAAGGGTAAAACAGGCTATGTTGTCAACAAATCTTCCAGAAATAATGCACTCATTTTCTTTTGTACACACAAACCTGTTGTTGGAGGGAGAGATGGAATAGCCTGATTGAAGGTAAGGGGTCATGGAAATGATGGAGTTAAAAATTTCAGGAACATACTGGGCAAATGGTATGTCCAGCAGCCCAGTGACAAGATGAATAATGGCTCTTCTGTGGCCTTTAAAACAAAGGGGATTACCATTGGTGGAAAAAAGGGTAGAAGAAGAGGGAGTGAAATTGACAAGGTATTCTTTGTGTTTCAGGAAATGACCTGAGGCGCCACTGTCAAAGATTAAAACATTGGGATTGGATAGATTAAGGCTCAGCATGGCTTTTCCTGGGTTTCTTTTCCCTTGCAAGTTCTGGAATTGTTGAAGGGCAACTTGGTGATAAGCTATGGCTAGTTTGGGATGAAAATGGTAACATTGTTGGGGAGTATGAGTAGTATTTGGATTGTGAGTACCATTTTCACAGAAGTCCTGTTTTTTAATTGTCTTAGGCTGGCTGGGTTGAGCTGATTTAGTGAGTTGAAAAGCATAAGATTGAATTTGCTTGGGAGAGTTGACCTGTTGCTGGATTTCCATCTCAATATTGCTTAAAAAGGTGTTGAGAGGAATTTTTGCTTTCTTGCCTTTGTATTGAGAAAATTGTAATTATTGCATGACAGAGAAGGAAGGAGGAAGCTTCTTGAGGATGATGATAGCCCAAAAAGTTTTGATTTTGGTGAAATCAAGGCTTCCATCCAATACTTCAAGAAGGAGTTTGAAGGTTTCCCAAAATTATTAATAGAACCTTGGATGTTTCCTTCAGAGAATTGAATGTCATAGAGACAAACCATTTGATTGACTACATTTTAAAGAGAATTGGTGGAGTAGGGTAGCAAGTAGAGTTGCAGAAGATCTTGGGTTCTTACAAGGTAAGATCTTTGACAAACTAAGTGAATTTTGGCTGATCTAAGTGCAGTCAAATGAAAGTGGCTGCGTATTTCTTTTTTATTTTTATCTCAGGAGTGACAGTATCAACTTGTTCCAGTACCACCATTTCCAGTTCCTTTTATCCAAAACCGGTGAGGACGTTGTTTCTCCAGCTTGCAAAATTTTCAGCTCCTGTGAGTTTTTCTACGTTAGGAATTGGTGAGTCATCACTTTCCCCCATGATGATTGGAGTAGAGTGAAGAGTGAGTTGATGTTGAATGGTGAGTCCCAATGATGACAGGGATGATGAATTGGAGTATGATGCATATTTTCTGGTGGAGATGGTTGGTCAGGTTACTGGAGTGGGTGGCAGACCATTCTCAAGGTGAAAAGGATGAGCCACAATAGCAATATTAGTTTTTACTTAAGATCAATGCAAAATACCTGTCCTATTGTCTTCACAGCTGGTGATTTAAAAGCTGGGCCCTTAACCTATTGAGGTATACCAGCACAAGTGATGCAAGGTGAGTGGACAGGTCTTGGGGCCAGAGAGCAGACACAAGTGATGAGGAAGAAACAAATACATGTTGAGCAGGTAAGAATGAAGGAGAAAAACAAGACTGAGACGGATTGCAAGCATGAAAAGAAGAGACAGTAGACAAAAGGGATGAAAGAAAAGAAAGAAGAATAAAAGAGGAGAGGCGCACACCTATTGAAGTATACAAGCAGGAGTGATGCAAGGTGAGTGAACAGGTATTGGGACCAGAGAGCAGACACAAGTGATGAGGAAGAAACAAATACATGTTGAGTAGGTAAGAATGCAGGAGAAAAACAAGAGTGAGTAAACATAAAGAGAGCTAGTTAAAAAATAAGTCATAGTAGTTACAGGCTCTGGTTTAGACCTAATTTGTTGGATACAAAAGTTTGGTGTGTGCTTTTGGTACTATTGGTTAGGTCTCCTTTTGGTCCTTGTTTGGTCCCTGGATGGTTACCTTGAGTCTACTTCTCTATCACAACACTTATTTCATCAATTAATTTTTATTCCATCCCATTAGTTATTGAGCTCATCTGATCCATGTTGTTTCTAACCATACCTCTTTCATCCAACAATAATGTCCTTTGGCTGCTATCATAGAATGGAGAAGTTTATTTTCCTCTTTGGGTTGGACAAGTCCAGTGGCGAGTAATCTTTTTCCTATTGGTCACTAGGGTAAGTACGCATTGATGTAGTAGTTTGATACAATCTTGCACAAGCTTGGGCAACGCTCAATGTCAATATTTTTGAATTAAAATTTTGAATACGTGGTTAGATTTCTGTAGGACTAAGAACCAGCAAAGACTGAACAAAGAAGAATAGAAAAAAATGTAAGAAAAAAGAGTTAGAAAGATAAAAAAGAATAAAATAGAAGAGTGTCCTACAGTTTGGCCGGAGACTAGTATTGATAGTGGTGGCGAGGTTGATGCTGAGAGAGAATCATGTGGTAGGACAGAGACTAGATAGGCAGATGAGATATATATTGCAAGATAGGAAGACTGAATGGAGAAGGAATCAGATTAAGAGAACATTGAGGATATTTGGAGGAGTGACATCTTACCAGGCAAGGATTATTTGAAACAGGTTGGAACGGAACTTGAGAGGTGAGGTGATGTATGAGACAGAGGTACGAGACATATAAGAAGGAGTAAGCAAGAAAATAGAAGAAGGAAGAAAGAAAATGAGAAAGGGAATAGACAAAAAAGGAAAGGAGATTGGGCCCCAAGAGTTCATTGTAGATGAGAGTCACGGGCAAGTGAGGGTGCACGGAGAGTGTATCATGCCGCGCACCAGAGAACGGGGAGGGGGGAAGAATAGTGCGGATGTGTGGAGTCGGGGATAGAATCTTAACACCCCTTGTGCCTGGTGAGAGGGTAACAGCAGGGTTGGAGTTAACAGAAAACTTCTTGTTGTAGAAGTTTGAGCGCATTAATGGAAGTTGCCTTAGTGAGAGAGTCTGCTATCATCTTGTTGGTTGGGATAAGAATTAGATCAAATGAAGAAAGAGGGAAATCTTCCCTTAAGCCCTTAGTTTTGATTTCTATGTGACGTGATTTGGAGTGGGATCCGAATTTTTTTATTTTATTTTCCAGACCTTTATTGTTGATATAGATGGTTGGCTTGCACTTGAGAGAGGGTTGGATCTTGTTGACAAGGTGGGTGATCCATTTGAGTTCCAGATAACAGTCCAATAGAGCGTTAATTTCGGACTCCGTAGACAAATAAGTTATGTTTCTTTGTCTTGAGGAATTCCAGAAAACCGGACTGCCGTAGTGGAGTATAACAAATCCGGTTTGAGACATCCTGGAGGTAGGATCATCTCCCCAAGTAGCATCACTGTAAGCAGCTATTGCTTCTTGGGAGGGATCATATTTGAGAGTAAGTTTAAGATTTCTGGTCGTCTTCAAGTACTTCCATACTTTCCTAACTTCTCTCCAGTGAGACATGCCGGGCTTGGTATTGAACCTGGCCAAGCTTGAGACAGCAAATGAGATTTTGGGTCGAGTATATTGAGAGAGATGATTTAGGAGGCCAATGGCAGATCTGTAATTGATATTGAGACGCGTGAATTCCTTGTGATCCTTGTCTGATGCCAGTTCAAGGTGTAGATTTTGAGTGAGTGGTGAGTTAATGTTCTTGCATTCCACAAGACCCAGCTCTTCCAATCCCCGGTCTATATTTTTCTGTTGACTGAGGAGGATCCTATCTTCCTTGATCTCCATCAACATCCCAAGGATAGTATTTGGGGGATGGCAGGAGGAATTCAAAAATCTTTTGAGGAAGCTGTTGGCAAAGATATCAGATTTACCGACGTGGATGAGATTTTAAACATGGAAGTAAATTACTTCTCTGGATTGAATGTTGAGATAAAGACATGGAAAGCTTGTTGAGTCAACAAAATTCTGTGACTTGATCCAGTTGGTGAGATTTTCATACCAGTTTTTGGGAGACTGGCAAAGTCCGTAGAGTGATTTTTTTAATTTGAGATATGGCAACTTGAGATTTGATCCTTCGGGCGTTTGAATTATGACAGTCTCAGTTAGAGGGGCATGGAGAAAAGCCCCCTTCACATCAAATTGGGTGAAGGTCATCCCATTCTTTAGACCATAGAGAAGGGCGAGACAAAGAGAATCTAATTTTCCAGTTGCCACCCAGGTTTTGTCGAAATCCACGCCTTGAATTTGGTTCAATCCTTGCACGCAAAGTCAAGCTTTGTATTTCACAGGTTCGCCGTGGGAGTTTTCTTTTACTTTAAATACCCAAACAGTATTCATGATGTTGTCTGGCTCGTCGAAGTGTTCTTCCCAAACCTCTTGCGCCTCAATGGAACTTAGTTCATCTTCTGATGCCTTCTTCCATTTGGGCCACTCAGGACACTTTTGTGCTGCTTTGTACAATGGTGGTTTGTAATAGTGATGAAAAAAGTATTGTTGAGGTTTTCTAATCTCTTTTCGTGGTCTTAGATTGAGCCTTGGATTCAAAGATTGAGGATTCTGTACAATGGGGGCATGAGAAGGAACAGTTTCAGGGGAATTGGAATGTTGAGGACCAGGAGAGTTGGCATCTTCAGAGTCAGAGTTGGAGTTCAGAGCTTTGGTGACGGTTTCTCTCATAGCATATTGTTTTTCAGTGGTTGAAAAATCAGTATTGAAAGATTCCAGATCGGTATGAGCAAACAGGTCTAGTCCAGGAGATTCAAAGAATGGAAATCCATCCAATTGAGTTTTAAGGAACTTGACGTGTTTAGTTTCAATAATTGCGCCAGAGGAGTTGAGAATAAGGTACGAGTGGAAAGTAGGATTGAAGCCAATTAAGATGCCTTCCAGACCTTTCTTGTCGAATTTCCGCCCTCGTTGGATGCGGTTATTTAGGTATATAACAGAGGAACCTACAGGTTTCAAATAATTAGTGGGAAGAGTCTTACCAAACATAAGTTCCCAGGGAGACTGTTGGTTACCTTCTCTGTGGATTTGATTGAGCATGAAGCAACAGCTTCTTGTAACCATGTGCCAATAATTCTTTGCCAGCCTTGACAAAGAGAAGGTGGTGCGGGCTGACTTGAAAATTGTCCTATTTTCTCTCTCAACTCGTCCATTGTGTTGGGAATGGTAGGGTTCCAAGATTACTAGCTTGATATGTTTAGATTTAGCGAATTCTTTGAAATTGAGGTTGACAAATTCAGTTCCTTTATCCAAGAAGATCTTGGATGGATAGTAGCCTAATCTCTTATGTTCGGTCTTGAGGAGGTTTCTTATCACTTCCATGGTTTCATCTTTTGAGGTTAGTGGGAACGCCAAGAGATATCCAGTGCAGTTGTCTATCAAAGTGAGGATCTAGCAATGGCCAGATTTAGATTGGGGGGAGATGGGACCTATGTGGTCCAGATGAATTCGTTCCAGGGGCTTACTCAATTGTGTAGAGATGCCTGTGAAAGGTGATCTTGTAATTTTGCTTCTAATGCAGCTACCACACTCAAATGCGTTGAGTTCTTTGTTAGAATAGAGATCCTTTATGAGAGGTTTCAGGGTTGATACAGAAGCGTGTCTGTACATTTTGTGTAGATCGAGTAAGGTGAATGTGCAAGTATTTGTATGTTGGGAGAGATTGATCATTTGATTCCAGCCTGATGATTTGGGTTTTTCAATGACAAATAGATTGTCTTGGATCAGTCCCTTCAGTACGAGTTGATTCCCCCAAGAGACCAAAAATTTATTGTTTACTTGAGAAAGATTACCTCCTTTGCTTGCCAAGAGTCCAGGGCTAATTAGATTCACAACAATATTGGGCACATAGACGCAGTCTTCCAATGTGAAAACAGATTTGTTCCATTCTAATCTGACAGTTCCAGTTCCACATATCTTAAGGTTCGCTTCTAATTTCCCAGTTTTGATTTCTTCCGGTTCTTCTTGGATTTTAATGGAGGAAAAGAACTTGAGATTGTTATATATGTGAACATTAGCTCTGGAATCTAAGAGAAGATTGGGGTTATTGTTTGCGTTGATCCAGAGTGTTAACAATGCGTGGTAGTTTTTCTCGTTTTGATTTTCCATTCATTTTGCTGCTCAATCCACCATTTGGGAGCTGTTTGGGGGTGTAGATGAAAACAGGAGGCTTCAGAGTGGGAAGCATTTGAATCATGATATCCTCCTTGACACCTCATTTTAATATTCTTTTTGTCTTTGTGAGTTTTAGTTTTTTTCAACACCAGGGAGACATCCGCAGATGGTTTACTAGGAATTGATTGGGCTTTTCTTTTGTTATGACACTGAGTGAGATGGTTGAAAACTGTATCTACAGTTAGTTGTTTTTCCACGTGCATTATCTGTTGCTTGAGGTTTTCTAGGACCAAGGGAAATTTGAGGAGTACAAGGTAGGCAAGGATGTCCTTGGGTAACTTGATTCCAACGTCTGTCATCCTTGTGATGGATTTGCGCATTTCTGTGATGAAGCCTTTGATCGCGTGTTCACTGAAGGTTGAGTGGAGGAAGTGATTAAAGACCCGTGCCCTATTAGCTGTTTCTGAAGAAGCAAATCTCTTGGTGATCTCGGACCATAGGAGTTTTGACAAGGTCATTTTTGAAGAATTTACCACATTTGCATGGGTAGTACTGTCCAGTTTTGAAAGTATGATTGCTTGGATCTCTCTATTTTGCTTAGAGGAAAAGGGGCCGGAATTTCTTGTGATCTCATCTTTCATATCTTTCAAGTCAAATAGCATTAGCATTTTATCCCTCAAGATCAAATAGTTTTCTTTGTTGAGGGGAGGGATGGCATTGACGGAAGCTTTCAAGGCCACCTGGTGGAAGAAGTTGGCTGCAATTGCTGGTTTGGTCATAGTCGTGAGGTTTGTCTAGATTTGCTTAGAGTTAGTTGGCAACCTTTGGCTTTTAACCGTGTTGAATACGTGGTTAGATTTCTGTAGGACTAAGAACCAGAAACAACTGAACAAAGAAGAATAGAAACAAATGTAAGAAAAAAGAGTTAGAAAGATAAAAAAGAAGAAAGTAGAAGAGTGTCCTACAGTTTGGCCAGAGACTAGTATTGATAGTGGTGGCAAGGTTGATGCTGAGAGAGAATCATGTGGTAGGACAGAGGCTAGATAGGCAGATGAGATATAGATTGCAAGATAGGAAGACTGAATGGAGAAGGAATCAGATTAAGAGAACATTGAGGATATTTGGAGGAGTGACATCTTACCAGGCAAGGATTATTTGAAACAGGTTGGAACGGAACTTGAGAGGTGAGGTGATGTATGAGACAGAGGTAAGAGACATATAAGAAGGAGTAAGCGAGAAAATAGAAGAAGGAAGAAAGAAAATGAAAAAGGGAATAGACAAAAAAGGAAAGGAGATCGGGCCCCAAGAGTTCATTGTAGATGAGAGTCACGGGCAAGTGAGGGTGCGCGGAGAGTGTATCATCCCGCGCACCAGAGCGCGCGGAGGGGGGAAGAATAGTGCGGATGTGTGGAGTCGGGGATCGAATCTTAACAGAAAATATTTTGTATTTTTAGTTTTTCATTACACCAAATGAACAAGAACATTATTGCTTGGAAAATGTTTGAAGCTGGAAATTTTCAAAGGGGTTTCATGTTTAATTTTTCAATTTTAAATAAAATCCCCCAAAGTTTTTTTTATTCATATATTTATTTATTCATTTTTTGGATTCCTTTGACATAGTTGTGGAAAAATGACTAATGTACCTGTTAACAGGAAAGAACTTTGATAAAACACAGAGTGAGATTTGAGCCTCAGATATAATTGGGCATGGGAGAAGCGCGGAGAAACCTAGTGAATTGTGTGAAACAAGCACAAGGTGGGGAACAAGGATTGGACGCAGGAGGCTCTGGTTTAAAATATTCATTTATGAGGGTTGATGAAAATCTGGATGAGGAGGATTGGGAGTGAGCAGGGATTAAGGTAATTGGAAATATTTGTGTGAGGATCACGGTCAGGATAGAAGAGAATGAAGTGGACACAATGGGTGCAGCACAATGGAGGGACAGCAGGTAGATTTTATATGAAAATTATGAAATAAACAAAGAAAACAAATTCAGTATGAGGCCTGCTAGACAAATGGGTGAACATAAACAAGAGAAATGAACAACAAGTTTCAGCTATTTTGAATGGTATCTGCTTTAATTTTGGAATTGTAAATTTAATCAATTCATTCTTTTGTTCATTTCATCTGATTGAAACAACTTAGTGTCATAATTAAGCATGCTTTTATTTCATATTGAGTGAAAAACTGCAGAATATCAATAAATTTTGAGAATACTTTGCTTTCTTGATTTCAAATAATATGAGCATTGCAAAAGAATATGATGATATTTGAACAAATTAAGGTTTATTTTCATGATAATTCATTCAATGGTTGCTGAATGCTTTTCTAAAATGAATCAAAACATTTAGGCTTCTGAAGAAAATCCATTTCCACAGATCATTTTCAATTAAATCTTGTTCCAATAGTTAATTTTTTCCTGGTTCTGAATAATGTCTATTTGAGATTCATAAAAATTATTTCATATCATATCTGCAAAAAAGGAAGGGAGGATTGAATTTGAAATAAACAAATTGTTACTTTAAAACCATTCTCTTTTTGGATTATTTTGAATTTATTCCTAAAGCTTTTAATTGGGGAAAACATTATATTCACCAGTCTTTGATAAATAGCAATATTCTTCACTTTTTCAAAAAAATTGCAAAAATATTTCTTCTCTATTTCTTGTTGAAAGTGTGTTTTCAAAGGTCAATGAAATGAATTATGATGCAAAATAATTACTGAACAAGATTTAATTTGAAATTGGATACTCAAAAAAAGAGGTGGATCAAAATGAGAATAAAGTAATTTGAAGAAATGTTTTTAATTTAACTGACCCCTCTGCCTTTGAAGAAAATCACCATTTATTCAAGGGAAATAATACATTAAATATTTGATAAAATCTTTTCCTGCACCTAATTCCAAGATATTATTGTTGAAGAAGTTTCTATTCACAGAAATTCCTGTTTCAAATCTGGGGGAGGACTAATCCTCTCCTAAACAATAAAATAACCTGTCAAAATCCAGAATCCTCACCACACCACACTGAATCATCATCCATCATCACCAAACATCACAACCCAACACCAATCAACCAATCACACATCAATACTCATCCAAACCCACTACATTGAAACCCTTGCATTCAAAAATTTAATTGAAAAAATAAACAATAAACAATGAATTTTCAATAGTGTGGTCTCAACCATTTTGATTTTTTTTTGAAACATCAAAAAATCAATCTAAAATCAAGTAATTAACAAAAAAACATTTTTACCTCCCATTTCAAGTCTTTGAACTTGTATTTTGTCTCAAATTATTAATGGTTCTCCTGTATATGCTTCATCTAAAACTTCAAAGTCTATCAAAAAAATTAAACCATCTCCAAGTGAAAATCAAAAAATTACTCTTCAACAAATGAACACACTTTTCCTATCTGCCTCTGATTCTTATTGTTATTATAAAATATCTGCATCTGATGGTTCTTCTTCCTTTTCTTAAACTGATTTAGATATCACCCATGTTCCCACCACTTTTGCTCCTCCACCTGAATTATCATTTCATTCAAAGATGAAACCTGTGATGATGTTCAAGAGGGGGATAACTCCCATGCAGATTCAATTTCCACAAAATTCTTCAATGCTAAGGAGCAAAGATAAATTTACCAATGTGACAAATCTGTGGAATAAAGAGCCAATTTGGCTATAAAAAGACTTTCAAAAAATAGAAAAATAAACCATAATTTCAATTTACTGGAAGCTTTTGTAAGAGGACTGGTCTTTGTAAAATGCACATAAAATTCCCTGATAATCATTATACTTCATAAACTGATCCATCCAAGCATCAAGTTCATAGAACAATTTAGGGGGCTCAAGAGGATTTGGTCAAATAATCCCAAAAATATGGGGTTCCTGCCATCAAAATACTCAATTCTTTAATGAAACCCTCAACTTTTTCACATTCACACAGAGCTTATTAGCATTCATCAATAAAGATCAAAAATTACAAAAAAACAACTAGAAGTTAACAAGATTTAATAATGGAAACTAATAAAAACTTCTTTTAAATATTAAATAAATAATAAAAATTTTCATGCTAGTGTGTCATCAATTTCTCACCCTGATCATATAAAATTAATGAAACTCTTTTCATCAGTATTAGTTTTGGACTTTACCTATGAAAACAATCAATTTTTCATGAATATTCTTGAACGTTTTGGCTTTAATATTTATGCTAGAAACTTCTCTGCTTCTTTTTCTTTCCTATCCCAAGAATAGAAGGATTACTATAAATTGGCTCTCACTCAACTTCATATAATATTAGAAAATTTCATTTTTACTGAAAAAGAGCAATCCCTCATTCATTTAATTGAAGCTTTTTTTTGAAAACTCTGTTCATTTAATCTGTCTCTCAAATATATTCAAATGAATGCAAACAAATTGTAGAAAAGACTTTAAATCATATGGAAAATAGATTATCTTCAGAATACACTTGATTGCGCTGGTCAAATCCATAGCTGAAATCTCCTATCAAGAAAATTTAACCAAAATCACACTATTGTTGAATATCCCAACTTTTGAAAAGCTTCTTTCCAACTCGATTCCTCTTAAAAGGAGACTTGTTTCCTATGCTGCAAAAAAATACCTGAAAGTTGGGTATAAAACCATATCTAGAATAGGCAGGCTCCACTCTTATTTCAAAATATTTAGAACAAATTCTTCTGGTTTCTTTTCTAATTTATTTCACCAAATGCATCATTTTATTTCCAATGATTTTAGCTTGCTACTATTCATACAGAAGATTTCAAATTACCAGAATAAAGAAACAAAATTAACAAATTACAAAATTAATTAATAAAACCAAAAAGTAGTGGGAAATCCATGATTTTTGTTATTGAATTGGATGTAAAATTGAAAATTAGGCAGGGTCACTCACTGAACCCACCCTTGAATTCCCACTCCTTCATATTTTCATCAATTTATTAAGAAAATGACCAAAAATCACAACACCACCAAGGTGACTTTTTGGCCACTTAAACTTTGATGTGTGCGGTCATGTATGGTTTTCAAACCTAAAATTCAGTCAGAATTGAGTTTTTTTGTATATTTCAGGATTTAAATGTGGAAATGCCTTTTGTTAAACTTCCTGCACGCAGCAACAATATTAACATATCCAGAACTTCAAGGATCACAAATCATAAAAAGGAGTTGTCATAAAAATGATTAAAAGTCATTACATTGATCAGCAGGTTCTAGAAATCAATAACTATCCACTACAGATCACTTCGATCCAATATTAATAGTGCAAATTCAAAAATGTATGCAGTATTTCCGGAATCAAAAATTAACAGAATATTTGATTCTGCAGCTAAAATAATGTAAAAATCCTGCAGATCTATGATCAGCCAATTAACAGCACCAAAGGGAAATGGTAATACTTCCCTGGCTTGCTTTCTAGCCTTATCATATGAGCCCTAGCCTATCTAGGTGCTCTGAGAAGGCTCCTTTCCACCCCCAAAAGGTATTGATACAGACATTTCTTGGCTCTTTCATTCCCAGAATTCATCAGTAATTGTCCAGAATATCTGCCATTCTGGATCAAGTGCTTTTAGGATCCAAGAAAATGGTTTATGGCCTGGCTGATTCATTATTGATTTATTTGGCCACCATTATTTTTACATTGTAGATAGTATCAAAAACCCCGTTTTTGATCTGAAGCCCTTCAACTGGGAACCACTGCAGGTAAACTTAGAGTAATTAATCAAACAAGTAAGTTATTTCCTTCCTGAATTGCATTGTATGTTGAATTGCCTAGCCATTTTAACCACTTACCTGGATAATACTTCCTTCAGTAGTAATTCAATAAGGCTCTCACTCATTCCAGTGTTTTATACAGTCCAAAGTGATCCCCTGAAGAGAGGTTTCTAAAGCAGTAAATACCCCCAGTAGTCTAAGACTGAGGCACCCCTTAGTAGAATATTGAAAACCCTTGAACCAAACCAATATGAAACTTTAAAATTCTCTCAAAATATATATTACTAGAGTATCACCCCCAAAATTGTGGACTGATTGGGATTTGATAATTTGGATGAGGAGTGAAAAATTAAATTGGGTGATGATAAATTCACAACTCCGCGCCATGTGGGAGTTGTGTTGGGCCCTAAATGGCCCAATGGACGCGTGGAGCCCCATACAGGAGTCCAAAACCTGCTTATACACGTTTTGCAAGCGTCTAAATGGGCCAAATGGGCCATCTCAAACACGCGCAACCCCCAGTGTGGTGACCAAATCAGGACACCCTGGACCAGATGCGGAAAATTCAAAAATTTTTATTTAGGTGTCATTCAAAAAAAAAATCCTAATTTTTTTTTACTATCACTCCTCCAATTTCCTCATCCTGCAAAACATCCCTCTGTCCCAGTGGTCTAGGACAGGCCTCTCTTGGTCTCATTCCCTAGGCAGCATTTTTGATCCCTTCTCTCTTTGTTCTCCCCCTTCCTTTTGGCCAAACGCATGGGCCAAGACCGGCTTGGCCCAAACTTCCCTTCATCTTCATCCCTCTCCATCCCATCCTTTTCCCTACTCTGATCTCTTGATACTTGGTTCATTGTCATCCTCCTCCACCCCGCACCATCTTCCGCTCCCTCACTCACTCCAACCATCCCATCCCACCATTGACCATCTAAGCCACTCAGCTCGGATTGATTCTTGGACTCTAGCCAACTTGGCCCTTCTTCCCCCACCTCCATCCTCCAGCCATGTCAACCCTCCCTCCAACATCGGTCCAGGTTGGCAACACAAACGTCACCGCCAGCAATCTGCTCATTGCCCACCATCTCCTTTGCGTCCTCCGTCTGCCCAAACCCTCCCAGACTTGGGCTCGGATTGCGACCATGTTTGAGGCAGACCCCAAGGATGAGATTGAGCAAGTCGCACTCTGGGGTATGTATCACATGCAGTTTGAGCCCCATCATGTTGAGGATGCCATGGCCCGGATCCCTCCCTTGGCCGCCGCCACCAATGTCATCACCATCATGGAGAGCGTTTTGAGGCCCAACTCGTATATTTCCCCCAATGGCCACAAGCAATACATCATCAGAGGCCTCAAGCTCAGGCCCTTGATTGAACGTGATGCTGTCCTTGATGATATGTTTCAAGCCCCTGAATCAAGCCCATCCTACCCACAACAACCTCAATCCACCCTCATCCTCTATCCCTCCTACCAATTATCTTGCCCATCATCCCTCCTGCAACTCTCCCACCCCCTTACATCTTTGGGTGGGGGTGGAAACCATCGTCTACCGCCCGCAGACATCCCCGGGCGGGCTAGTTCATTTCTTTTCCCACCCCTTCCGCCTTTGGATGAGGGGTGGGTGATCCCGGTGTTGTCGCGCGCGCCCTTCTGCAGACGGACGCAAGAGAGGCAAAGGGATGAGAATAGATCTCACCCCAGTCAGGTAGGCCAGATTTCCACTACCCGCGTGATTCATTTTTCTGATCATCTGAAATAAAAAAAAAAAAAAAATCCGCTCTATTTATAGAATCAGTTGTACGTAGTCTAACAGGGCCTTCTTCCCATATAAGGAGGGGATCTCCCCCACATTTTGGGAGGGACATCATATGGCACCTTACCAGAGAGAATCACCATCACTACTTTCTTGAAATATATTATCCGTGATGTCTCATTCCCCTTTATCTAAGACTAAAATTGGGGTATATCTATGATTGCCCCTTGATCCTTGAGCATCCATACTCAAACCCTGATACTTGATCTTTATCACAAACCAATAGCTTTGCTGGTTGAAGAAGAATTTGACTGATTGAATTCTTGAGTGTGTTACACCACTCCTGATCCCTTTTTCCAACCATACTGGTCCTGATCATCCTTTTATTATCTTTCTGGAACCAGTCACGGTTGACTGAAGAGGTTTTATTAAGCTTAAAACCTGGAGTGTTAAACCTCCCTTCATTTCTTTTGAAGTTTAATTCTGCCACGCTACTCTTGAGTCCCTTGAGAAGTGTTGGGTTATTCTTGTTTGAATAAGTGATTTTTTTGCTTCTAGAGCTTCATCAAACAATTAGCTTTGTCTTGTGCAGCCACCCATAGTTATCTGGTACCCTTCAAGAGGTTTATTGCGGAGAATTGGGCAGGTTCATTGAGAACATGGAGTTTTGTTGAGATCACTGAGGAGACGCAGAGGAGTGAGCAGAAAGAAGGATTATTTTTCAGTCACAGGAGAAAAATAAAACAAAAGAAAGGAATAGAAAGAAACGGATGATGCAGAAAATAAGTCTTACCTGAGGAGACGCAGAGGAGTGAGCAGAAAGAAGGATGAAGAAGAGAATCTTCTGTCTGACTCATCCTCCATCCTCAGGTAGTGGTGGTTGACAAGATATCACAGATTGTGTGACATGAGTAGTGAAGATGACATATGAGCGCGGATGAAACAGACACTGAGACAAGTATGAGTGAGGGCGTGTGACAGACGGGTGAAGCACACCTTTACATTTATATGTCTGATGTTTGAGTCATGAAGAAAACTGATATAAAGAGAAGGAAGTAGAAGAAGAAAGGGAAAACAGAAAGGAGGCAGAAAAAGTATGGTATACCTAAGACCTAATGGGTAGCATCAGACATAAGTACTCCAACACCCCCCCATGCTGAGCACGTCATACCAAGCCAAAAGGAGAGCGGTGTCTATGAAGCATGACCCTGGGGAGAGGCTTTGTGAGCATATCAGCAAGAATTTCAGTGGTGGGAATGTTTCAAACCTCAAAGAGAGACCGGTCGACGCATTCGCAAATGAAATGATGCCTTGCGTCAATATGTTTTGTTTTAGAGTGGTGGAGTGGATTTTTTGCCAGGGCCTCAGCACCGCTGTTGTCAACAAAAAGGACAACTGGTGAGGAATCCCAAAGGTGGAGCTCGGACAGCAGATTTCGTAGCCACAGGCCTTCCTTGCAGGCGTCGGACAGAGCCTTGTACTCAGCCTCGGTGCTGGAGAGGGAGACCGTGGGCTGCTTCTTTGATTTCCAGGAGATGGCGCCTGAACCAAGCTGATAGGTGTACCCAGAGGTGGATCGTCTGTTGAGGCAGTCTTCAGCCCAGTCAGAGTCTGTATATCCGACGAGATCAAGGGACTGGCCTCCAAGGACAAGTCGCAGATCGGCAGAGGTTTTGAGATATTGGAGGATCCGGATTGCAGCGCGCCAGTGATCAAGTGAGGGGTCTTGAAGAAATTGAGAGAGCCGGTTGACGGCGAAAGCAACATCAGGGCGCGAGCATTGGGAGATCAAAAGGAAGGAACCAATGATTTGGTTGTATTTGGGCGCGGCGTTAGGGGAGTCTAGGGCCCGCTTCCGGAGAAACTTGAAGGAAGTCGCGGTTGGAGACCAAATGGTTTTCAACTGGGTTGAGGGCAGGAAGCAGTTGTAGGCAGATTCGATGTAGTGGGACTGACCAATGGAGACAGTTTTAGCTTTCCGGTCGCGCTGGACGGATAACAACAGAAATAGATGGAGATCCTCATCCGAGCCAACCTTGAGCTTACCGCTGATGCCAGTGACGAAATTTTTAACAAAAACGGGCGTCCCCACCACGGCGAGGTCATCAACATGAGCAGCAACTACTCCCTTGAGAACCCCACCGTCAAGCTTGTAATAGAGAGATGGGTCATACAAGGACTGTGACAGACCAAGAGAGACCATTTCCAAGCTTAGCTCAAGGTTCCACTGGCGAGGGGATCGGGGTAGTCTATAGATTGCGCGTGAGACTTTTCAGACCCAGTCAGGGTGGGACGGATCCTCGAATCCTGGCAGCTGGGACATGTAGATTGGTTTGTCCAGGTGGCTGTTCAGGAAGGCAGTTTTGAAGTCAATTTGACGGCCAACCCAATTGTTGTGACCTAGTAGAGAGAATACAAGGCGAAGACTCTCCATGCGGAAAGTCGGAGCAAAAACTTCGTTGAAATCAAGCCCATGGATCTGCAAAAATCCCATGTCCACGAGGCGGGCCTTGAGCTTAAGAATTGAGCCGTCCGGTTGGCGCTTGACTTTGAAGACCCACTTACAGCAGATGACTTTCCTACCATTGGGAGGAGGGACAAGTTTCCATGTGCCCATACCCTGGAGCGAGGACATTTCTTCCTGCGCGGAGAGAATCCATTGGCCACGATGCGGCGATTTGAGGAGCTGCTTCCAGGTCTTGGGAGCGACAAGGTCGTCTTTGACGGAAACGGATCGAGAGAAATTTCCGTAGCAACTGGGAAATTGACGTTGTCTTGAGGAACGGCAGATGGGGAGAGAGGGGACGGGGAGGGTGACGGTTGGAACGGGGGGAGAAACAGCAACGGGAGGAGTAGGGAGAGGGAAAGGTGGGGTGCGAGGGGAAGGAGGAGAATCATGGACGGAAAAGGGAGAGGGTGGGGAGGTGGGGATGTGCTTGGTGGGTAGAGGTGGTATCCAGTCAGAGCCAGATTAGCCAGCACTTGATGAGCGCAGCTGGGAAGAGGGATCAGGCCGGTAGTTTCTGAACACAGGATCTGGGCCAGGACGGGCGATAGGAGGTGTAGATGGTGATTGGGTGGACGAGTCATCCGGAGGCGGCTGTACAGCATTGTCAGTCGGAACGCTGGTACTTGCAGGTGGATTTGGAGTTGTCGGAATCGGAAGGAGATCATATGTGGGTGGGAGTTGAGGCTTATTATCCATGCTGGTGGGACAGTCATTAGGAAAAATAGCATCGTTGAAGAAACAGTTGCATGATTTATTGACCTTGCGGCTTTGAGAGTCAAGGATACGATATCCGTTGATGTTGGGCAGATAGGACAGTAAAACTCCGCACTTTCCTTTGCTGTTGAGTTTTGATCGGTCTGCTTCAGGGACTTTGTACCAAACCCTGCAACCAAAAGGATGGAGATATGACAGTGGGACATCATCGCAACGGAGGAGGGAGTTGGGTGAGACAAATCCGGAGGGAGTTTGCAAGGAAAAGAGTTGAAGGCAAAGATCCAGTTTCTGAGAGCATCTGCCCAGAAAGATTTGGGTAGGTGGGATGAGATGAGTGAGGCTCGAATCATGTTGCATATTGTGCGATTGGACCGTTCAGCGACACTGTTGGGTTGAGGGGAGTGTGGCGTCCCAGGTTCTATGAGTATGCCCGTTGATTCAAGGTAGGTTTTCATTGACTGATTGAGGTATTCACCTCCATTGTCGGTACGAAGTGAAGAAATCTGGGCTTGGTATTGATTTTAAAAAAAAGGAATGAAGATTTTGGTGCACTGGAACACGTCTGACTTGTTTTTGATTGGATAGGCAAAAAGGGCTTTCGAGTAATCGTTGATAAATGTGACAAAGTATTTGTACCCTTCTTGAGACGTGGTTTCGAAACTGCAGACGTCGGAGTGAATGATTTTTCCCGGTATAGTTGATCTGTGGGAGAGTCAAGTGTGGAAGGGAGTCCTTGTCATTTTTGATTTGATGCAGACTGGGAATTGCTGGACCTCAAGATCGCTTGACGGGAGCGGGGAGATATTGTGTGATTTCAGGAGCTTTTTGAGAGACTTGAGATTCAAATGAGACAGCCTGCTATGATAGCCGAAAAGACTGTGGTCAGGTGAATGAGAAACAGCTGAGGAGAAAGAGTCGTAGCCCCTCACTTCTTGTTTTGGGAGATAATAAAGGTTCCCATTACGATATCCTGATTGAAGACACGAGGTCATTAAGTCGGTGACGTTCTTGTCAAATATTTTGCATCCGTCTTTGGAGAAAACAACAATGAGTCCAGAGTCGCAGATACCTGAAACGGACAGGAGCGGTTTGTTCAATTTTGGGACCATGAGAGTCCTGATTTGACGGAAAGGGAGACGCAGTGATCCTTCTGCCACAGAAGTAATGGTGGATCTGTCGGCAAGGCGGACAGGAGTGTGGTTCTTTTTCTATTGGAGATTTGGTATTCGTACGGAGTAATGGAGACCAAACATCCGGAGTCGAGATTGAAATCTCTCTTCAGATTGGCTGTGGAATTGGTGAGATTGCAGATGGTGGAACTGGTGTGTACAATTATTTGAGAGTCAGAGAAATCGTCCGAGTCACCATCTTCTGATTCGTATTCCACAAAGGCCTTGCTTGCATTCACGTTTGATGGTTTGGATCTGACTCCTCTGTCATTTGGTCGCGGGTTTTTTCTCTTTGACTGTTCAATAATTTGAAGCACCTTGGGACACCTGGAAAAAGAATGTCCTTCCGTCTTGCAGTTGGTGCAGTAGTAGGTTCTAGTATAGCTGTTCGGATTCTGAGTCGACCCTTTTTTTGGTTGAGTTCTCGCCATTGTTTTAGTATTGACTGAATGGACAATCTCATCATTGATTCGAGTCTGTCTCCTTAGGTTTTCTTGTTTAAGCGCGGTAATTATTTTAGACAATGGAACCAATTCCTTGTTCATCATACTCGAGACGCATCCAAGCCAGTCGTCCGGGAGCAATAGTAAGATTGCAGTAGATTGAAGGTCGTCTGCGGTTAGAGGGTTGTCCGGAGTGATAAGTAAACCGAGTTTCTCGCCGTAGGACACTATTTCAGAGAAATGGGTGGTCATATCTTTATCGTTGAGTTTTGTTAGAAGTAACTTTCTGAGCCAATACATCCTTCCTCCCAACAAGTTGTCTTGGTGAGCATCCTTCAGCGCGTTCCACATTCCAAGAGCGCTCTCTTCATACTTTCTGATGTATTGGAAGTTGACAGGGAGGATGGATCTTGAGATTACTGAACACACGGCCATATTATCTTGAGACATTGTTTCTGGACTGGTCTTGGTTGCATTGTTGTTGAACAGATAACTTACACCGGATTCCCTAAAGTGAATGCAAAGGATCATCGCCCAGTCGAGGTAGTTTGATTCAGATCCGGGCAAGTTAAGCAGAGTAATTGAGGGTGTCTTCAGGACAGGATGTCCGGAGTGGGATTCTTCCATTGTGGTGTGATTCGTATCAAGGTACGGTTAAAGTTTAACAACGAGGAGTTGAGTCGGACCCTTCTTAGAATGAATTGACTAACGCTCTGGGCTCATAACCTGTTGAGCTCACTGAGGAGACGCAGAGGAGTGAGCAGAAAGAAGGATTATTATTCAGTCACAGGAGAAAAATAAAACAAAAGAAAGGAATAGAAAGAAACGGATGATGCAGAAAATAAGTCTTACCTGAGGAGACGCAGAGGAGTGAGCAGAAAGAAGGATGAAGAAGAGAATCTTCTGTCTGACTCATCCTCCATCCTCAGGTAGTGGTGGTTGACAAGATATCACAGATCGTGTGACATGAGTAGTGAAAATGACATATGAGCGTGGATGAAACAGAGACTGAGACAAGTATGAGTGAGGGCGTGTGACAGACGGGTGAAGCACACCTTTACATTTATATGTCTGATGTTTGAGTCATGAAGAAAACTGATATAAAGAGAAGGAAGTAGAAGAAGAAAGGGAAAACAGAAAGGAGGCAGAAAAAGTATGGTATACCTAAGACCTAATGGGTAGCATCAGACATAAGTACTCCAACAGTTTTGGATTGAGTTGATCTTTCCTAAGCTTCTTCTGATGACCAGAGCTATTAGCTTGTGGGTGTTGTTACTTACAATTGCCTTGTCTTCTTGAAATCTGAACAATACTTGACTTCTTCTATTCAAGTTTTCCCTGGCATCATCTTGCCTCAGATTATCAGCCTCCTGGATTCCAAGACCCTTGCTATCCTTTAGCTACCAGAGGTGATATTGTAAATAATAAATATATTATTTAATAATTGCAGCAAAAATCCTTAGAATATTTGGATTAAGCTTATTGCAAGGTTAAATGGTTTGTTTATTGTTTATTGTTTCAAATAAAAATTGATTATTAAATATTTATAGAGGGGCCACAATTATAATGGGGATCTTTAACACCTCTCTTCAGGGATTCCAGTATGAAAACACGTAGTCCTGGTTACTTTGGGTTCTTTAGTTTAAAGATTATTATACCCAAAGACAATATGTATATAAAATACACAATGGAGTGTTAGGGCCTTGTAGCCAAGCTACCACGACAGAGAAAGGATAATAAGACTCACTGGTATATTATTAAATCCTTTGGGTATCTGTTGGGGACGTGTACTGATGGGTTAAACCTGTATACTGGGGTTATAAGGTTGTTCAGCAGTTTCAATTGATAAAAAGTGGTTTGAAGACGGATATTACTGATCAGACGTTGCCATAAATCACTTACGTATCTCTTATAAGTATTTGATTACCTTGGAACGGCATCTGTATATGAATATTACTGAGTCTCTGCCCATCAACATCCTCAAAAGAGCTCTGAATTTATAGTTTTTTGGAGTCCCAATATGGTCCTTCTGAGGGTTGTAGGTGCTCAAAGGGACGGACACTAAGGCTAGCAGGGTAACCAGGGGTAGCCTGTCATGTGCCCTTGGTGCTACCGCCCAGGTAGCATCTAATTCCTTAGGGTATGGGAATTATTCTACCTTATAATGGACATTAGGACATGTGAATAACACTAATCTGTCCTATTTATGTATCATTTAATTAATTATCATTAGTATATGTTCCCAGTCATATAATAATTATATTATTAGACATATCTACGGACATTTTGATGTCAGGTAAGCTCTTGTTATGTATCATATAACTGGAGTAAAAGTCATAATATTGTTTTTACTCTTTATCTACGAGTTCCAGTTGATTTGTTAAGATAATTACTTAAAAATATAAGTAATGAGAATTCATTTAATATTATTACATCATTATCTTCTTCAGTATGTCACAAAGATGTTGATGTATAGTAATTCTCATAAAAAAATATTAAAGTATTTTAATATAATTTTTGAAGCTGTCATTGTCTTATTTTCGACATTCTTGATTCTTTGCATTATATTAAATAAAAAATACGTGTAAGGATTATTTTGGTATTTTTATATTATATTATGTATATTGAAACAGTCTAATATCCACGGGAACCTTTATTACATATGTAAAAAGTGCCTGTGTATGTTGTAGCCTGTTTACGCGGTACCCAGGCCGCCTGTCACTATGTCAGCCCGTAGTCCCGCGGCTGCGTACTTGTCAGAGGCCCGGGGCTGCGTACACAACCTTGACGGGTTGACATGGCTGTATCTCAGCTGCACGCACGTGCTGTGGCTGCCGTGGCTGCGTGCGGGAATTGTGACAAAACACATTTCCGCCCGTAACTCCCTAAATATACACAACACCTCAATTCTGACTGAATTTTAGGTGTGAAACCTATACGTGACATTGTGTGTGAAATATTTAATTGGCCAAAAAGCTCAATACTGGAGCCGTATTTTTTTGGTTCTTTTTTCCTTAATTATTTAAAAATATAAGGAGTTGGATTTCAAGGGTGGGGTCAGTGATCAGTGACCCTACCTAATTTTGGATGGAGAATCCATTTGTGTAATAATATTTATGGTTTTCCTACTCCTTCTTAGGTCAGTTGTATTATTATTATTTTTATGTTATTTTAGTTACTTTTGCAGCTTGCTCTGCAATATTAGCAAGCTGACACAGATAGTGTTGTTTCCCCAGCTACCGACTACTATCATGTTTATCCTCTTACATTTGGTCCCTTGTTTACCAGGTTCTGGACTTTGATCTTGGTTACATTTGAATATTTTTGTAGCACTCAGGAGGGCAGCCTGAAAAACACATTTACCCTCCACAGAACTGCCACGGCCTAGCAACGTTTGGAGTATTACACCAGGAGGCCCTATAACCCCCGTACATGGTGTATTCAAGCCATGTAAACCTGTACACAGCGTATTTGAGCCATTTACCCCCGTACACACCGTATTTGAGCCGTTTACCCCAGTACATGGTGGACTTAAGCCTTGTCGGGGGGTGTGTGGCCCCATAAAGCCCCCCGTGGTTGTTCTAAACTTTTTGGGTACCCCTGGACCACATTTGACTTTCATCAAACCAAATTTGGGATCAAAATATACTATGTGTGACTGTTGGACCCCATCTAGAAATCATGAAGTGACACTAAATTGATTTGACTGTGAAATTAAAGGGAAACTATAGGAAACTGCAAATAAAAGTCCCACAGAATTAATCTTTCTCAACTTGAAAGTGAGAAAAATGTTATTTGATTGAAATTTGGACTGAAAACTGAAGTAGCATTGCATATTTTCTTGCATTATGGGAACAGTGGCAAGCCCTCCTTTCAGCATGGCCGCATCCAAGGACAACATTGGTGCAATGAAAAAAGCTGCAGAAACAAATGATGCAGGTAATGTTGAAATTTTGTTGTCACAACTGTAACTCATGGTACCTTGATCTGTTATTTTCTTTTTTAGAATGGTGGTACTACAGATTTCAGTCATTTCATCCATGTGTTGTCAGGAGAATCCAACCATATTGGTGCGTACTGCTCATTTGTTGTTTTCTCATTTCCTCATTCTCTGTTCTCTTATTTCTTTCCTATGTTCAATGTCCTCTCATCTTGCGTGCTACTGCCTCTGGACTCCCATCATCAACCGCCGGTGCAGACACACCAATCTCCAAGATGCGCGGACGTCTACTTCTAAATCAATTTCTTCCAATCTATGATAGGCCATTGGTGATCCTGATCTCCTTTCCATTAATCTCATTGTCTTGTTGACTCGCCAATCTTGCTAAACTCGCAAGCAACTTCCTTAACAACTTTTTAAATCCTCCTCAATCAAGCTACCACGGCAGCCAGTTCATTCTATTGTAAGGGCATCTGCATCAACTCAACATTCATCAAATGCCCACCTTTGTTTTCCAATAGTTGCTCAAGGTGCTCAAGGTCATCACTTGACTCATTTCAAACTAGCTTCAATGATACTCTCAATTGGCTATCAGTGAATCTAAATCCATTTCTTTCCTTAATTGTCACCAGTCACTTACATTCATTCCTTACTGAACTTCAAGGAGTCTTTATTCCTCATCTCTATTTCAAACTCCTTGACTCTGTTGTTTAGCCAATAGAAATCCTCCTTTGGTTATTCTCTTTGTCAATCTCTTTTGTTTTCTGTCATTGTTGCTTGAAACTCATTTTCTTCATGTTTGAAATTAAAATCACAGTCTGGTCTTGGTGACCACTTTAAAATTCAACATGGTTAAAAGCCTTACGCTTGCAATGGATCAACGGGGGCCATCCCAAAGCCCAGGACCAGGGGGGGAAAATATGAACTACAAATCACTAGCTATCAAATCACTAATCAAATCTATGCCTCTACTAACAGCAGATAACTACGGTTTGTGGTGGAAGAAGTTCAAAAAGCTATTCAAGTTAAGCGGTATATTTTCTATCATGGACGATCCTGACCCTTTGGAACACCTAGAAGAAGACACGAATCAACAATTTGTTGCACACATCATCGCCAAACTAGATTCAAACACCTACAACAACATCACTGATGACAAAAATGAGGACAATGCAAAACTGATTTGGTTGTCAACCCAGAAACACTTTGCCTCATTGCAATCAGCAAATAGAGCCAGAGTGTTTAACGGGTTTCTACATCTAACAATGAACAACAACATTGATGCTTTTGTGACTTCCATCAAGGTCTATCTCAAAAATTTGACTGAAGTAGGAATCAAATTTCCCTCCAACATCATTGCTTACCTTGTACTGTTCAAATTTCCAACATTGATGCAGAGCATGAAATCACAGATCATGCACACCACCACCAAGATGAAAATTGATGTCGTTCTTAACCACCTGATCCAACACAAGAACAAAGTCATAGCTCAAGATGATTGTGCCGAGCCAGTCAATGTGGCGTTATACCATGGACCAAGGTGCGAAAACGGGAAGCACAACCCTGAAGTCACATCACACTTGGCCAAATCATGCTGGTTCAAATTCCCAGAACTCAAACCTCCCAACGCACACAATCGAGGCAAGAAATCCAAAACAGCACAAACCAAAGAAGCTCACTTTTACTCGTTTTTTTGCGGCCTAAGCTCCAACAACAACATTGCCTCAAACAGGTTCATCCTAGACTCCGGGTGCTGAGTACACATGTTAATCTACAAGGAACGGTTCAACAAACTCGCACTGACCAAGGGCGTTGGCAGGATCGAAACTGGACAAAAAGGTGGAGCTATCGTCGTAGAAGGATCGGGCAAAGTTTCACTGGCAACTAAAGACGCCTTCCTCACTCTTTCGGATGCTGTCTGGGTTCCCTAATCTACTGTCAACTTAATTTCCCTTGGAGATCTAATGGTAAAAGGGGCGTTGTTACAAGTCAACTCTTCGTCCAATCCCAGCACCTATAAGCTACTAAAACGTGGAAATACCCTCCTTTCCGGTAAAATTATCATGAACCTGTTAGTGATGGACATGTTACAACAATCAGACACCTGCCACTTCTCACAAGCAGATCTGTCCGAAATACACCAATCTCTAGGACACGCCAGCATTGCAAGGAAGGAGAAATTTCTCCACTGAATAATCCCCGTTGATCTTAAAGCTAATTTCGAACGCCTCAGTTGCCACAAGTCAAAGATATCTTTGCAACTGTTCAAGCAACTACAAGGCCACGCGAGCAAATGTTTTGACAAGATTCATCTCAATTTAATGGGTCCTATATTGCCAACTTCCAAAGGGGGTTTTCAATTCATCTTTAACCTGGTCGACTCATTCTCTGGATACATCTCCTGCTTTCCTCTCAAATCTAAGAGCTACCCTGCTGATTTGATCATCTTCATCATTGAAAATCAACATTGAAAATCAAAACAATATCCCAAAGAGGTATGTTCGGATGGAGGGGGAGAATTTGTAAATTCCAAACTACAATCCTACTACAAACTCCATCACATCAACCAAATAATAAGTAAACCTTATCCCTCACAGCACAAAGGTAGGGTCAAGCGGGCAAATCAAACAGTCATGGAATCCACTCAAGCCATCTTTTCCGACACAGGACTACCCAAATCTGTCTGGCACGAGGTGGTAAGAGGATGCTGTCTAATGCTCAACCAAATACCAAGAGAAAAAGGAGATGTGTCCCCATGGATCAAAATGCACGACAAGCCCCTACCAGAAGGTTAAATCAAACCTTTAGGCACTTCACTCACCTACAAGTTGAATTAAACCAAAGTCCATTCCAAATTAGACAAACAAGGGGCCCCAGGAATCTTGATTGGGTTCAACCCTCAACTCCTCTTGTACAAAATAATCAACTCATCAGGGAAAATCCTTGACTCTAAGCATGTGATCTTCAACAACCTTCCGCAAACAAAGATACCTTCCATTGACCCTGAAGAGTAGCATCCACTGCATCCGCCGCAAACTCTTGCACAACCACAACCTACTCAAGAAACTCCAATCAACCACAGCTCTTGAGAAATCAAAGAAGAAGACTCTATGGGTGAACCATCATAATCTGAATCCAACAATTCCTCTCATATCAAAATATCAATTGAAAACAACTTGAGACCCATGCTTTGAGATTGGAATAAGCTGTCCAAACCAGAAAGATATGGATTCTTGTCGGAAGAGTTTCCTAAATCTCTCAAAGAAGCCATGGGGAAACCGGTTTGGAAAGAATCAGCCTCTGAAGAATTCAATTCCATCAAAGAACAAGATGTGTGGGAAGAAGCTGAAGACAGAGAAGTCACTAACCCTTTGAACACCACCCCTGTCTTCAAAGTCAAACAGAATGCTCACGGAGAACCAGACAACTACAAAACTCAGATCTGTGTAGAAGGATTCAGCCAAAGCTATGGTGTCAATTACTTTGAAACATATGCACCAACCAGAAAAGTCACCTCATTGAGAGGTGTTGACTTGCACTGCGGACAAAAACCTTCAACTTGTTCAACTTGATGTCAAAGGCGCGTTCCTCCACTCAAGCCTTGATGAATGTGTTTACATAAAAACTCCCTATGGATGCAACAGAATGTCAAAATATCTCCAACTCAAGAAACCCTGTATGGTCTTAAACAAGCGCCTTGCAATTGGTATTGAAAGCTCAGTGACTGGATAAAATCTCAGGGGTTCAAAGAATCCAAATGCGACCCATGCCTGTACATTGGTACTGACAAAATCACGGTAGTTTTCTTCCATGTCAATGACCTCATTGTAGCTGGAAACGTGGATTGATTTAAAGATGCCTTTCTCTCAAAATTCCGCAATTCATTGGCACACAAACCCAACACCCTACTTTGGATGAAGGTAGAACGTTGCGACGGACTCATCCAACTCTCCCTGCCTCTTCACATAGAAAAAGGATTGGAAGAGCTTGACCTAACTCACTGCCAACCTGTTTCCACACCACTTACTCCAGTACTCCACCTTCAAACTGCCCACAAAGAAGACCATCAAAGGTTCTTAGATCTCAACATCAATTACCGGTCTCCTATTGGCAGACTCAATTTCATAGCTGGATTGGCAAGACCAGATATTAGTTTTGCTGTCTCAAGCTTAGATAAATACTGCAATTGACCTGGTCTCAGTCACTGGAATGAAGTCTTACATGTCTGGAAATACCTATCAAGAACAAAAAGCCTCACTCTTACCCTAGGACCTTGTTCAATTTCCAATTGACTCATCTGCTTCATCAATGCAACTTGGGCAGATGATCCACTCACAAGAATCTCCCAGAGCGGATTTATTTGTTCCTTCAAAGGAAGTCCTCTATACTGGACAAGTAGGGGTCAACAATGTATCACCCACTCTTCCACCAAATCCGAGTGCGTATCTCTCTCGAGCTGCCATCTGGAAGCGCGCTGGTTGAAGACCCTGATTGAAGACATATATCAAGAGAAATTCAAGTTTCCACTACACCTTACAGACAAAGAAGGACTGGATGACAAGATTAAAAAATTTGGTTCTAATTCCAAAGTCAAACATATCAATCTCAAGACCAAAAGCCTAAGAAACAACATGAGAACGGGCTGATTGATGTAAGACTCATACCCTCTCTCTCAATGACAGCCAAAGCCTTGACCAAAGCGCCCAATAAATCATCAAATTTTTGCTTGGTAAACTCTTTCAGTTTGCTGTTTCACTGACTCTTGAGTTGAAGGGGCGTGTTGAAATATTGTTGTCACAACTGTAACTCATGGTACCTTGATCTGTTATTTTCTTTCTTAGAATGGTGGTACTACAGATTTCAGTGATTTCATCCATGTGTTGTCAGGAGCATCCAACCATATTGGTGCGTACTGCTCATTTGTTGTTTTCTCATTTCCTCATTCTCTGTTCTCTTATTTCTTTCCTCTGTTTAATGTCCTCTCATCTTGTGCGCTACGGCCTCTGGACTCCCATCATCAACTGCCGGTGCAGACACACCAATCTCCAAGATGCGCAGACGTCTACTTCTAAATCAATCTCTGCCAATCTATGATTGGCCATTGGTGATCCTGATCTCCTTTCCGTTAATCTCATCATCTTGTCAACTCTCCAATCTCGCTAAACTTGCAAGCAACTTCCTCACCAACTTCGTCAATCCTCCTCAATTGAGCTACCACGGCAGCCAGTTCATTCTATTGTAAGGGCATCCGCGTCAACTCAACATTCATCAAACGCTCACCTTTGTTTTCCAATAGTTTCTCAAGGCGCTCAAGGTCATCACTTGACTCATTTCAAACTGGCTTCAATGATACTCTCAATTGGCTATCAGTGAATCTAAATCCATTTCTTTCATTAATTTTTGCCAGTCACTTATGTTCATTCCTTACTAAACTTTAAGGAGTCTTTATTCCTCATCTCCATTTCAAACTCCTTGACTCTGTTGTTTAGCCAATAGCATTCCTCCGTTGGTTATTCTCTTTGTCAATCTCTTTTGTTTCCTGTCATTGTTGCTTGAAACTCATTTTCTTCATGTTTGAAATTAAAATCACATTCTGGTCTTGGTGACCACTTTAAACTTCAACAGGTAATGAATCATTGGAAGCCCAAATTGCATCCTAATCAGGGGTGAAAATTGAGGAACACAAGGCTTCAGAAATGAAAATGACGTCTGGTGGTGAGTAAGATTTTATGTTCCTGGTCTTTGCCTCATTTAATTTGATTGAAACTTGAAACTGATGGAGTGAATGCCACCAATATAACAATGTAACTATGACAGACCCACTTCATCCCCCTCCCATGAGAACTTTTCCTACTAGGGAAGAGGCACAAACATATTGTCAAAAATGGGCCATGAAGCATGGTTATGCTTTAAGAATTTTCAATTCAAAGCTTGACCAATATGGAGATTTAGCCTGTGATAGACTTGCTATTGAGTGCTTGATCTGAGGACACGCAGAGATAGTGCAGACAGAAGGATGATATTCATATGAAAGGAAACATGGAGTCAGAATGAGGAACATGACAAACAGATATATCAGAAGCAATGAGAAGTAAAATAAAAGAAACATAGGTTACTCACCTGAGGACACGCAGAAAGAGGGCAGAAAGAAGGATGAGGGAAGAGTCTTCTGTCTGACTTGAACTCTGTCCTCGGGTAGTGTACAGCGGGTTGAAGTCTGTGACATGTGCGTGCGTGTGTGTGACTTGGATTGGTTGAGCTAAGGAGAGCGCGTACATGAAATTTGGTTGAGAGTGACTACTGGTGGCTACACGGAGAGGAAAAAAAGGAAAAGTAAAGGATGGAGATGAAACATGAGAATGATACCATGAGAAATAACGGAAGGGAATATATGGGATTAATGATGATGTGATGAAGATTGGAGAGAAATGAATGAAAGGATGAGGGGAGTCTATGATGGCATTCCAACACCCCCCCTTGCTAGCCAGAGCCGGTGAGACCAAAAAGCCGCTGATGGGCTTCAAGAAGTACCCTGGATAGAGGCTTGGTTAGCATATCTGCCAGCATATCCTTGGTGGTGACATGACCTGGCGTGAAGACGCCTCTGTCGACACATTTGCAAATGAAATGGTGAAAAGCCTTGATTTGCTTTGTCCTGGAGTGGTGCTTGGGATTCTTGGCAAGCGCCTTGGCCCCCTTGTTTTCAATGAGCAGTGGCACAGGGGAGGCACTTCAAAGGCAAAGTTTGCATAGCACGTTGCGGAGCCAGAGTCCCTCTTTGCACGAGTCGGAGAGGACTTTGTACTCGGCTTTGGTACTGGAGAGCGAGACTGTGGGTTGCTTCTTGGACTTCCACAATATGGCACCTTGTCCAAGACGGAATGTGTATCCGGAGGTAGACTGACAATCCGACCTGTCCTTGGCCCAGTCGGAGTCAGAATATCCTGTAAGGTTGAGACATGCGCCGCCAAGAGTGAGGCGGAGATGTCGGGTGCTGTGAAGGTATCGTAGGATGCGGAGGGCAGCATTCCAGTGGTCAAGGGAGGGATCTTGAAGGTACTGGGAGATATGGTTGACCGCAAATGCAAAGTTGGGGAGGGTGCATTGAGAGATCCAAAGGAGAGAACCAACAAGTTGATTGTACTGGGGAGGAGAAGGGGGGGAACCGTCTGCGCGCTGAACAAGATCCTTGAAGTGGGAATCCGTAGGGGTGCGGGCGGTGGCAGTGTCGTGGGAAAGAAAGGATTTCATGACGGAGGAGATGTAGTGGTCCTGGGAGATAGAGACTCTCTTGCCGCTGAAGTCACGGATGATGGAAATAGAGAGGAAAAGTGAAAGATCCTTGTCAGAGCCAACCTTGAAACGTCCGCTGACAGACTTGACAAATGAGCTGACAAAAGACTTGGTACCAACGGTGGCAAGATCATCCACATGGGCGGTAACAGCTCCAATGAGGTTTCCATCAGACAGTTTGTAGTACAGGGAGGGATCTTACAAAGAGCGGGAGAGGCCGAGTGAGATGAGGGCAGAGTTAAGCTAAATGTTCCATTGACAAGGGGACTGTTTCAGTCCGTAGATGGATCTGGTGACTTTGCAGACCCAATCTGGATGGCGGGGGTCCTCAAAACCGGGGGGCTGCGCCATGAAGACGGGCTCGTCGAGATGGCCGTTGAGGAATGCTGTTTTGAAATTGAGCTGGCAGCCAACCCATCCCTTGTGAGCCATGAGACTGAGAAGAAGCCTTAGCGTTTTGAGCCGCAGAGTGGGGGCAAAGACTTTGGAGAAGTCCAAACCACGGACCTGAGAGAAACCAATGGTGATGAGCCTGGCCTTGATTTTTACAATGGAACCATCCGGAAGCCTCTTTACCTTGAAGACCCACTTGCTGCGGATGATCTTGCAACCTTTTGGGGGGGGGACAAGCGTCCACGTGTTCATGCCCTGGAGGGAGGACATCTCTTCTTGGGCCAAAGCAATCCAACAGAGACAATGGGGTGAGCTTGTGAGTTGCTTCCAGGTCTTGGGGGCAACAAGGTCATCCTTGACAGAAGTAAGTTGGGAAAAATTGCCGTAGCCGTTTGGCGGATGAGAGGTGCGCAACAATCAACAAGGCAAAGCTGCACAAGTGGAAGGGGAAATATGGGGAGGGAGAGATGAGGAAGCTGGAAGAGGGGAAGAAGAAGGAGGGGGGTCGGGAGAGGATGGAGACAAATCTGGGGGAGTTAGAACAAGAGGATGAGGGAGAACGGAATCATCGGAGAGGGCAGGGCTAGTGGAGCAATAGAGCCCAGTGGCGGAGATGTCCGGGGAAGGCAGGGTGATAGAGGAGGGGGAAAGCGGGATGGTAGATGGCTGATCATCCGGAAAGGTGGAGGTATTGGGGAGCGGCGGATTGGGTGGAAGGGGAGTGGGGGTCATGGTCTTGGGATCAGACGGTGGGTTGAGCAAGGGAGTCATTATTTCGTTGGGCCACGGAAGCTCTGCCCCTATGGTAGGGAGAGATGCGTTATTGATGGGGTAGTGGTCATAAGGAAAGGAGGATTTGTTAAAGAGGAAGTCTTGCAACTTCAGGGTTTTCCTAGTGACCAAGTCAAGGAGGCAAAATCACATGCAATCCTCTAGGTAGGAAAGGGGAACAGCCGGAGGGCCCTTTTGATCAAGTTTGCATCTGTTGGCGTCCGGGATCTTGTACCACACAAGACACCCAAATGGATGAAGGATGTTGGGTCTTATATCTGGCGCTTTGAGGATGGAGTTTGGTGCAACAAAACCTTGGGGGGTCTTGCACAGGTAAGAGTTTAAGGGATGGAGACAGTGTTGAAGGGCATTGGCCCAGAAAGATTCCGGAAGGTTTGAGGAGAGAAGGGAGCATTGGATCATGTTGGAGATTGTGCAATTGGATCTTTTGGCGACCCCATTCAGCTGAGGTGAGTGGGGGGGGCCAGGTTGTGCAAGATCTCTTTTTCAGCAAGGTATTCTTTCATCCTTTGGTTCAGATACTTGCCTCCGTTGTCTGACCATATGGCAACGATTTTGAGATTTTATTTGTTTTTGAAAAACAAGATGAATGATTTGGTGGTTTGGAAAACATCTGACTTGAGACGAATGGGATAGGCAAAAAGGGCTTTTTAGCAATCATTGATGAAGGTTACAAAGTACTGGAAACCCTCCCTGGAGGTTGTCTCAAAACTACACACGTTGGTGTCGATGAGTTCCCCAGGTTTTGACAACTGGTAGCTGAGACGGGAGTGGAAGGGCTGTCTTGTCATCTTTGATTGGATGCACGTGGTGCATTGTTGGACTTCTTTTTTGTTCCTTGGTTGTGGTGTTATGCCATGTGATTTGAGGTATTTCTGGAGGGATTTCAGATTTAGGTGAGATAGCCTACAATGATACCCAAAAAGACTGTTTTCAGAAGCTTGAGTGATACTCGAGCGGATTGATTCTTCATTGCTTACATTTGCTTGTGATAGGTAATAGAGGTTTTCTTTCCTGTAACCATTTTGAAGTGGTGGTTGATTAATATTCAAGATTGATTTGTGAAAGATTTTGCAGCTGTCTTTGTGGAAAAAGACCATCAGTCCTGAATTGCAGATTCCTGAGACGGAAAGAAGAGGTTTGTGGAGATCCGGTGAAACCAAAGCCTTGAGTCTTCCGAATTGAAAGGGTATAATTCCTTTTTCAAGCAATGATATGGTAGCTCCATTGGCAAGGCGGATGATGGTGTTATCGGGGGTTCTATTTGTGAGATGGTCACGATGAGGAGTCATTGAGACCAAGCAACTGGAGTCAAGGTTGAAATTTCCCTGGATCCCGTGAGGATGGTACGAGGAATTGCATATGGCTGATCTGGCATGCACTATGATCTTTGAGTCAAAGAAGTTGTCAGATTCTGAGTTGGATTTGTTTGTTTTGGTTCTAGTTAGGTTTGCTTTTGCGGGTCTTGAGTTGTTTGCAGAAGATTGATTCTTGGTTTTGTTTGTGGTTCTCTTCATCTGGTTCAGGATCCTACGGACTTCAGTGCATCTCAAAAAAGAGTGTCCTTCCACGCTACAGTGCGTGCAGAAGTAAGTTTGCAAGGGTCTGGATTCTGGGTTTTAGTTGGATGATGAAGCATGTCTGGGTTGATTTAGTTTAGTTGAGTTTGCCATCGCATCTTTGTTTCTGGTCTGACGTTGGAGGTGTTCTTGTTTCAAGGCGGCAATGAGTTTTGAGGAAGGAACGTATTCCTCGTTCATTATGCTTGAGACACAGTTCAACCAGTCGTTGGGCAGAGAGAGGAGGATAGCGGTTGATTGGAGGTCATCGGTGGTGAGATGCTTTTCAAGCGTGATTAGTGACAAGAGTTTCTCTCCATACAACACTATCTCTGACAGGTGGGTTTTCATTTCTTTATCATTGAGTTTGGTGAGAAGAATCTTTCAAAGCCAATACATTCTTCCTCCAGACGATTTGTCTTGATGAGCGTCGCGCAGAGCGTTCCACATTCCAATTGCGCTTTCCTCATGTTTGCGTATGAAGTGAAAGTATGATGAGGAGATGGACCTGGAGATGACTGAACAAACGGCAAGGTTGTCCCGTGACCAAGTATCCTGGTTTGATTTTTGAGTTTCAATTATTGATCAAGTATCCTACGCCCGACGCTTGGAAATGGATTTGGAGAATCATAGCCCAGTCCAGGTAGTTGGATTTGGAGCCTGGGGCATTGAGCGGAATGATGGTTGGTGTTTTTAGTACTTGGTGGGAGGAATTTGTTTCTTCCATAGTTAAGGGATTAACAACACCAACAAAGTGACGGATCCTTCTGAATAAAAAGTGTGTTTGGTTATTGAGGTAGCTCTGGGCTCATAACCTATTGAGTGCTTGATCTGAGGACACACAGAGAGAGTGCAGACAGAAGGATGATATTCATATGAAAGGAAACATGGAGTCAGAATTAGGAACATGACAAACAGATATATCAGAAGCAATGAGAAGGAAAATAAAAGAAACATAGGTTACTCACCTGAGTACACGCAGAGAGAGTGCAGACAGAAGGATGAGGTAAGAGTCTTCTTTCTGACTTGAACTCTGTCCTCAGGTAGTGTACAGCGGGTTGAAGTCTGTGACATGTGCGTGCGTGTGTGTTACTTGGATTGGTTGAGCTAAGGAGAGCGCATACATGACATGTGGTTGAGAGTGACTACTGGTGGCCACACGTAGAGGAAAAAAAGGAAAATTAAAGGATGGAGATGAAACATGAGAATGATACCATGAGAAATAACAGAAGAGAATATATGGGATAAATGATGATGTGATGAAGATTGGAGAGAGATCTATGAAAGGATGAGGGGAGTCTATGATGGCATTCCAACACTTGCTTTGTACTCTGGGAAATTTCTAACCAAAGGGTCAAGGCAAACACCAACAAGAAAGATTGGGTGCAAGTTTTTAATCCATGCAAGTCACACAAAGTGGGACCCCTTGCGGCATATCTCCTACAAGAATTATAAACATGACCATAAACCATCCCCACACCCCTCAATGCATCATTACCTGGGGAGAATCTCTGGTGTAGCCTTAGAAAATCTAAAAGAAGGCTTGAATGATGGGCTCAATAGATTTCAACACAAAAGAAACTTGAAAAAGATTGATGGTGGCAAATATTTTGATGACCAAACATTCTATAACCCTAAGCATAAGTTAGCGCTAGAAGAACTGAAGGGGAAAATTGATATGGAGGTCCTCTTTGAACAACTTGGTAATTCAGGTTGGGTTCATCAAGCAAAATTCAGTGGAGAAGATCACTTGGAGGCCCTATTCTTGGTTCATCCTGAGTCATTAAATCTTTTCAAGAAATTCCATCATATAGCTATGATGGATTGTACTTAAACAACAAATAAGTACAAAATCCCCCTATTTCAAATTGTAGGAATTAATCCCAACATGAAAACTTTCACAAAAGCTCTCTTTTTTAAAAAAAGAGAAATTTTTGAGTTCTACAGTTGGTCTGTAAATGCGCTAAAGGAGTTGGCTGATGATCCTGAGAGACTTCTCAAAGTCGTTTTGACATACCATGTAAAAGCTTTGATCAGTGCTTTAGAATAAATATTCTTTGAGTTAACAAGACAGTGCTGTCAATGGCACTTGGCTAAAAACATAAAACCAAACTGTAAACTGCGCTTCAAAAATGAAGCTGAAAGGTGGCAAAGCATTATGTCTCTGTGGGCTAAGTATGGGGCCTCAAAAAACAAGGAGGAGGCAGAAGTCAATCATGTGGCACTTAGAGTAAGTGCCAAATCAAGGGCTCAACTTTTAATCTTGTTAGTTGTGGTTCGCTTACATTATGACATGTTTAAAGTGATTTTTGGCAGACCGTGAGGATGTACTTGAGTATATTTATGATAATATCTTCCGTATCAAAGAGACTTTTGTAACATCTTGGACTTGCAAGAAACCAGACTTTGGGAATAAAACAATGTCTTGGGTTGAAGGGGCCCATGCTGCTCTCAAACAATTCCTTGAAAACTTCTCAAGAAACATTTTGGATGTTTGGAGAAATCTAGAGGGAACAGTTTCCAATCAAATTAAATTGATTCAGGCTGTGCTTAAAAACTCTTGAATAAAGATTGGAATAGTTCTTCCTACTGAACTTTTACCATTGGGATACAAGGTTTCTTTACAAGCAATCAACCTTTTTGGGGAAAAATTATAGAAGTTAAAGCGGAACCATGATGGGGAAGTGTGCACCAAGTCATACTCAATGACTATGGGTTTTCACTGTTCCCACTGAATAGTTGACCTACTAGTGTCAAGAGGCTCCATTGTGCCTGAAAATTTTTATCCTCAGTGGGGGTTGAATTATGAGCCTTTCAGTTTTTATTCTGTAATTTGGTTGAAGTTGGATTGTTCAAATCACTTTGTTATCAAAGCTTTTTGATGAATGATTTTTGAAGAATGATTCCTACTTGACTAATTTTTGATCCTTTGAATTTTTGAAAGCAAATGTTGATGAACTGCTCAAAAATATTCAGTTACATGAGAAGCTCAATGCAATGATCTTGAATCATCCTGATGAAGATTATCATGGGCTGTTGAAGCACTTGATGAAGGAGACAACCAATTATCAATCAAAGCCAAGACTTGAACCTGAAGTCTTGCAATAAAGGAGAGGAAATCCAAAATTGACAGATAACAGGAAAGATCCTTCTTGATTTGAACACATTTAAAAGGAAATTGAGCAGGAAAAGAGAAGTATAAGGGCACCAAAGAAGAAAAGACAAAATATTTGAAGTCTTTTCCTTTGTGAAAGGTTTATTTTTTTGGTTTAATGAATTGATTCTTAATTGTTTATAGTCCAAGTCAGGATCTTCATCTGAATTTCAAAGTTCAGTTGAAGACACTGAAAGTTCATCAGGTTTGGTGCCATTAGAATCCAATTCCTTCTTGGAGGATGAAGAAGAAAAAATTGATGAGTCAAACAGAAACGCATCTTTGGTGAGTGCTGAATCCTTTAATGAGTTTAGCATTTGGGCCAACAACTTTTGATTTTAGGAAGTGTATTAACTCAATCAAATACCAAAGAACTTACATAATTTCTTGGGTGGGGTTTGGGATCAGTTTGGTGATGGAAATTGTGGTTTTAGAGACAATTTCTAAATAACATGGGTATTATGAGGATGGATTGTTTAAAGTTTGTAAATTTTGAATTATTGAGGAAAAATAAGATGTGCTATGCTAAGATCCTTGGTTTAAGTAAATAATTTGAAAAGATAGAAAAAAGACTTGAATTCAATGGCATCAATGAAAAGATGCCGAATTCACAATGGCTTTCAAAGTTAGATATGGGTCAAATAACAGCTGATAATTATGAAAAACCAATATTTTTCATTTCATTGGATTCATGTTGTACTTTTACTCCTATGAAATTGGGTGTAAAAGAACAATCAGATTTTTTGTTCATTTTTTTCATTAACAATAAGCATTGGGTGCAGCCTGCACTTAAGGGAGATGTAATTTTAATCCCGCCAATAGTTTCCAAATCCCATTCCTTGGTTTCTAAAAAAGCAGCTTGTTGGGTTGATCACCTCACAGATCAACTTGAGTTTAATTATAACTTGAAGATTAATTTGATCATTTGGGTTTGGGTTCTGATGCTGATCTTTTAATTCTATTAATATAAAAGGTTATCACATTTTTAACATCATTATGTTGAGTTTTTTGAGTTAACACCATTGTGATGAGTTTTTTGAATGAGATTTTAATGGTGATTTAGTTCAACTAGTGTTTGGCTGATACCATCACAAGCTTAACTTGTAGTTAAGCTTGTGATGGGATCAGCTTAACACAAGTTAAACGTGTTTTTTTTTGGTGTTTTCACTTTAGGGTTGGTCAAAAGACTTTAATTTTTTTTTTGGGGACTTTTACTTAAGGGCTTGTCAAAAGAATTGTTGTATTCTTTTTCCGTTTTACGTTAGGGCTAGTCAAGTTGGAAGGCAATCAGTTGGTTGCCCTCAGGTTTTTTTTTGATTTTTATTTATTTATTTATTTATATTTATATTTATATTTACTTTTTATTTTTTTAGTTTTTTTTATTTATTTTTACCTCTTACTTTTTATTTTTCATTTAATTTCATTTTTTTAAGCCACCAGACTTGTAGTTGTGCCACAAGGCTACATGCCTAAATTGTATCCGTGAAGAGCCCCACACGGATCATATGTAGTTTTGTGGATACCACACAGCAGTCCTGGGCCACGTGGAGTACATCCCGACCACACTCAAGCTGTGTGGAGCTCTAAATGGCTAAAATGTAGCCGTTTAGTTATTCCGCACAGCCCAAATTAATTTTGTGCATGGCTCAAATAAATTGTGTACATGGCTTGTTTGAGACGTGAATTTATCACCACCCTTTTGAATTAACTCAGGATTGATTCAAAAAATATATTTCATTTTTAATTTAAAGTTAAATCAGGATGAAGCTAAAAAACACTTGTAAATTCATTGGGATTTATAGCATTAAAAAATTCATGGTAAAATTGCAATTTCCAACAATTTGGGGCAATTTATTGGACCAAAACATAACATTAAAAATGGGATATGGTCTTAATGATTCAAATCAAGTGGGAAATCTGAAGAATGGATTAAAAAATGATAAAATGAACAATTTCTCAAATATTTCAAAAGATAAGCCATGAAAACAAATCATTTATTGTGGAAATATAAGAATTTAATTTCAGTGATGGATGGCATTCAAAACCTCATTATGAAAATTTTTTAAGTTCCAAATGAAAACTAGTCTACAAGTTGCAACCATAGAATAACACTATCATGTTGGTCAATGGTACCAATTTTGTGGTCCTGGAAGTTTGAGAACACAATAGAGATCAATCTTTCTAAATAATTATATTCCTTATTTTCATTAATAATTTTGTGCTGAGGGAGAAGTATTCCATTTAAAACTTATCAAAAATTCAGACAATCCCCAACTTAAATTAAAGAATACTTCAAATCAGGATCACCCCCAACCCACAAATGTGAAGCAAGGTGGAAAATTTTAAAAATATTACCAGCATGCAGAATCTACCAAGGTTGGATAAACTATTTGAGGATTTTTCACCTTTTGAAAAACAGAAACAAATTCCTAAATTCACCACCAAAAAACAATAATCATCCCCCAAAAGTTATATAAGAATCCATTAGATCTTGAAGGAGTCTGTCAAGAAACTAAAGAGCATGCATTTTATTCATAGGTCCTTGATCAAAAATTATCAAAGAAGCTCTTTTGACAAATGAATCCTTTTTTGAATGCTTTTATATTTTTGAATAATAGTTTTTATCTCCAAGGGAATTCAAAAGGTGAGATGAGTTTTTTTCCATTTGGTAGATTCATGGCTGCTATTCCATTCAAACAACATCTGATAATTCCGAATTTGAGATCAGTTGTTCTTCCATTTGGTAGATTCATGGCTGCTATTCCATTTACAGCACATTTCATAGGTCTTCTTCTTGTTTAATTGACAGAAGCCAACAATCATTTACACAAAAGAATGAAAAGGGTTAAGATTAATTGCAGGCATGGAAAAATATGCTTTTGTGACTATGGAAAACATTATGTTTTTGCAAATATGATTCATTTAGCAAAATCTGGAAAATGTTATTCAATAGTTGTTTCACATTTCTATAATTTCGGTGATTTATTTCAATATTTCATTTTTGAGAACTCTTGGATTTTGAATTGCAGGGTGAATTAAATCTTTCACTGTTAAATTGGAGCAATAATTTCCTGGTAAGAGGGGATCTACTGGATAAAAAAGTGCCAATAGCATTCTGAACAACTTCCTTTGTTCAAAAGGGTGAATAAACTCATTAGCTTCTTGTATTAGACTTTTTTAAAGGATGATCAACCTCAAGTAAATCCTTGGCAAAATATGCCTCTCTGAAAGTTGGAAAAAAAATTCTAGTTACTTGCTAGTATTATGGGGGTCAGAATATTTGATTCTCCTTGCAAAACCATAAATTGTATTTAATTCCATATATTATTCATCTGGAAATTAGCAATTTGGACCATAGAAGGCTTAATAATAGAAAAAAATTGATTGACTGGATGATAAGCAAGAGATAATGAGCAATAAAAACAAAAACTTGAGGCTGGAAAGATGAGCTGTTTAAATACTGATGAGTTCCCATCATTGCCATCAGGTAGAACCATTCCCCATGCTATTGAGATAAAATTGGAACTAAATCCAGGCTTGATGATACATGGTAATTCAACTGAGTAAAAGATTACATGCTTTTAGAAATCAAAGGTTAAAACTGATTATGAAATTATCATTTCTTTTACTTGTTCTTCTTTATCTTATAATTATGATGAAATTTTCTCTTACATGGAAATTTCCATCTCTTGACTCTGAATCTGAGTATCACATTGACAATCGTGGGATTTATACTTTTGTTATTTCCATTCGGCACTTTTGTGTGTAGCTTCCTCTTGGAAGAAAAGTTCCCTATTTTCTGCTTTAAACTCAAAAGCAATTCATTCTGTATATTCTTTATGCATTTCATCCTTAAGAACTAGATTTATTTCACATGTTCTTTTTCTTTTATTTTCTTAATCAGAACAATCATTCCGCTCTTCTTCTTGAGCTGGGGGACTGAAAATATGTCCCTGTGACATTCCTGTGTTGTTTTTCACATGAATTAAATCTTTAATAAATTCCTTGTTATTAAACATATTTAAATAATTCTTTTTTGCATCATGATTAGAATCATATTCTGTATCCATTAAGGATACTCCTTTAATAATCAAACTGATATCTTCAACTGTAAATGTACTGAATATAATCATACTAACTTCAATTCCCCTGATGGGATTACCATTCTAACAATGCAAGCATAGTTTCTCCTTAGTTTAATCTTTGAAGAACTTCATCCAAGGCTTTAATTGGCTAAGAAAAACCTCTTGATGGTCAGGAAGATAAACATAAAACCTATACCTGCACATATCTTAACATTCATGTGGGTCATTGTTAATTTGCTAAAAGATAAGGATTGTACAGAAAAACTCAGAAATTTCAAATGAGGAAGATTTTAGGATTTCTCCTCAGTTAAATGGTAGTTATATTCCGGAGTTTTCTAAATATGGGATAACTGCTTTAAATCTTTATTGTAAAGAAATTTTATAAAATATGGAACAAAAAAGTAAGGGGATGAGGACATTCTTCTATGTGAAAAATTGGGAAGTCACAAAGCCTTATGAAATTTATAAGTGAAAAAAACTGAAGTGTGTTAATTTATAGCTTGAGGGGTAAGTATATCAAATAAAGGTGGGGGGGCAGGGGGTTGACAAAAATGTTCAAGGTTCCAATAAAAGGCTTGAGCTAAGTGAGGAACTAGTGCTCATTAATTTTTTTTTCAATGTCCTCTGTTACAGTCCTTGTCTCATGTGTTATACTTGGTTACATGTGTTTTGCTTGGATATATGTGTTTTCCTTGGTAACATGTGTTTTCCTTGTTACATGTGTTTTCCTTGGTACATGTTTTATCCTTTTTAAACATGTTTAAATGTTCAATGTTCTAAAAAAAATCCTGAACCAAGTGGGGAATTAGTGTTTACCACATGGGTTGTCACTGCTCTCTGTTATATTCCTTGGGGTATTTGCCCTGTATGTGTATGATAGTCCAAAAGAAACCTAATATTAAGATACCAAGAGGTAGTTAAAAAGTATTAAAAAGGAATAAACCAATACCTTACATATGTAAATACATCACACAAACCAAAATAAATCCAAAGAGGTAGTTGAAAAGTATTAAAGAGAAGTAAATTAAAACCTTACACAATTAAATACATCAAAAAAATCTAAATACATCCATAGAGCTAGTTGACAAGTATCAAAAAGAAGTAAAAAAAAACCTTACATAAGTACAGACATCATAAAAATCTAAATACATCCAAAGATGTAGAAGCTGAAAAGTATCAAACCCTACAATCTATGTACACACATTAGTTTGTGTACATATTTTTTTTTGAAAAAATATGACTGGCAAAAAATCAGGCAGGAAAAAAAAGTATAAAGAGAAATAAAAAGTGACTCAGAAAAAAATTGGACAGAAAAAAAGCGGGAAGAAAAAAAAAGCAGACAGAGAAAAAAAAAGCAGAAAGAAAGAAAAAGAAGAAGACATAGAAAAAAAAGAAGCTAAAATAAGCGGCTGAAAAAAAAGAAGCTAAAGAAAGCAGGCCAAAAAAAAAGGGAGGCCTGAACTGGATTCAAGAGGTGCATAAAAAGAAAATTTAAAACTGAATACAAACCCAAGGACCTCAACACTGCATGGAATGAGATTTTTGAATATTTTTATATTTCAAGATTAGAGGTTTTTACATGTTTAATTTTGGAAATATTATTATTCCAAAACTGTATCACTTTCTGTTTCTAAATGATGGCAAGGTTCCTGGTATCAGGAAGCTGACAATTCAGCTCCATGAAAATGCCATTTGAAATTACCAACAATACATGAAGAACTCAATTGTTCTTCCACATTGAGTTGAACAATTCTCTGGAAAAATCAGCCACTATTCCCTCAAAATTTCAATTCCTTGCACATTTCAGCAGGAAAAATTGACCAACTGTTCTGAATTTGATTATTTTCCTTTCATGGGGATTGCTTTTGTACACAAAGTGAATAGGGGAAAAATCAACAAAAAGAATTTCTTGGGGATTTTCATGCCTAGTGGCATGTCAAACCTCTGATTTACATATGCTTTTTTTGAAGAAAACAAAATCAAGCAATGATTTCTGAAATTCTGGTGTATTTTTCTTGAATTATTAATAGCTTCCTTAGTATGAATTATTCCCACAATCTTAATCATCAAATGAATAAAATTCCTAATAAACCAATATTCATTGCTTTCATAATGAAATATTTGAAGAATTGTTGAATTTTTTCCTAGGAGAACAACATTTTTACCTCCAACAATTTTGTAAACTGTTGAGAGTGAATTATCAACTGAATCCCATTCAAGAAAAACAATCAAAGCAAGAAATTTAAATCTTTTCAAGAACCAAGAAATCCCTCAATAACTGAAAAATATTTTTTCAGACTTCCCCAAAAATGGATCCATCTGGGTTTGAATATGGTGAAGTACTCAAGAGAAGAGGAAGATCCATTAAACACCACATTGGTAAAACAATGGTTAGTGTTAAAGGACTGAATTGATTGAAATTAAAACTGAGAACTAGTGCACCAAACAAGACGATGAAATACAGGAAATGGAAAAACAAATATCAAGATATAGGAGAGAATGACTCTACAAACATCAGGCATTGAGGGTGCGATATGAGTTGACTGAGATGGAAACTGATGGATGTGGAGCAAGGACAAGATTGGAGAGAGGCGACCTATTGAAGTGAGGCAAGTTGATGAAGATGAACGCAAGGTTGAGGGACGCTAGTGATGTGATGTGAATCAGGGAGGACTAAACACCCAAAAGTCAATAAGGGAAGAAAAAGAAACATGAGAAAAGAAGTATAGTAATATCTCACTGGGCCCAGAGGCAAGGTAGGTGAATCTTGTTCTAGGGATTGGATGAGTCTAGATGAGTAGGTTCAGAGGGAAAAAAACAATAGAGAGGTAGACAAATGAATATAAGTAAACGTGAAGATGAGAGTCAAGTTGAGTGAGTTGAGAGAATGATCAAATTAGATGAAGTGAACAAGAGAATCTCTTGAGTATGGATAATGAAGTGGTTGAGTTGAGGTGTTGCCATGAAGTGGTTGTGTTCATGATCAGATCATCTCAAATATTGTCCCCCCCCTCTCTCCTGCTCAAGATCGTGGAGATTGAGAGCTGAGAATGGAGTATCTTCACTGGCAAGGTTTCTGCGAGTTTGTGTTGTATCACTAACAACTTAAAACCCCACCATGCTCAAAGAGATATTACAAGATGAAAAATCAAAAAAAGAGATGATAACAAAAATGCAAAAGAAACAAAGAGATTATTAAAATCCAGTGCCAATGAAAGGAAACAGAAGAGCAATGCTTTGGGTTGAGGCAGCTTTGTGATTGAATCCGCCGGCATCTAAGATTATTTTATGAGCTTAATTTCAATTCTATCACCACTTAGCTCATCCCTCATCCCTTTTGTTTTTAAGTCGAGATGCCTTGTCTTTGAGTTCAAACCAAATTTCCGGATTTTTTCATCTAAGCTACTATTGTCAATATTTAAATGAATAGTTTTTAATGAAATGGAAAAGATTTCCTCCATGAGAGCCTTGATCCACGTTGCTTCATGAATAGAATCTACCAGAGCGTTTAATTCTGCATCCGTCAAAGACCATGTGATGCTTTTCTGTTTGCAACTATTCCACAAGACCAGACTCCCGTAGGCTACACACAGATAGCAAGTTTGCTATTTTCTTGTGCTGGGATTTTCAGCCCAGGACGCATCCAAGAATGCCTTGAGAATCCCTGCGAGAGGGCAGTATTTGAGTTCCAATTGATATTGTTGAGTAGGATTCAAATACTTCCAATTCTTCTTGAGTTTGTTCCAATGTGTAATTCCAGGTTTGGAGTTGAATCTGGCAAGACTTGATACTGCAAAACAGATATCAGGCCTGGTGTAGCAGGCGATGTGATTGAGCAACCCAATGGCGGATTGGTAATTGATATTTAAAGCTTTGAACGCTTCATGATCTTTGTTGGAAGCTGGTTTGAGTTGAAGGTTGCGCGTAAGTGGAGTGGAAGATCCTTTTGATTTGCTAAGTCCTAACTCTTTGAGGCCATGCTGAATATGATTAGGTTGGCTGAGGAGTATTCTATTGGTATCAACTTCAATCTTCATTCCGATAATTGTATGTGGATCTTGAAAAGTAGACCCTTCAAATTTACCTAAGAACTTCTGTTCAAATCCTTGACCATCAACAACAAGGATCAAATTGTCAACATGAAAGAAAAGTCTGGATTTACTGTCCTTCAATAAGTATAGACAAGGATCACAGGATGATTTGTAAAACCCAATTTCCTTGAACCAAGTCCTGAGTGTCTCGTACCATTTCTTGGGAGACTTTTTTAGTCCGTACAAGGACTTTTTTAATCTGAGAAATTTTGAGGGGCGATTTGAGCCTTTAGGGGTGCGGATAATGACTTCTTCATCTATCACGGAGTGCAAGAATGCACTCTTGACATCGAATTGGCAAACTTTTTTTGAGGATTTCAAAGTGTATACCATTAACAGACAAAGTTTGGAAAGTTTTCCTGTCGGAGCAAACGTGTCAAAGTAATCCAAGCCCTCAATTTTACTGAACCCTTGTACGCAAAGGCGCGCCTTTTATTTGATTGGATTGCCATGACAATTTTCTTTCAATTTTTATATCCACGTAGTCCGCAGAGGATTCAAGGGTTCAGACCCTTCATATTCCTCCCAGACATCAAAGGATTCAATGGACAAAAGCTCACCGTCCATAGCAACAATCCATTAGTTGCTTTCTTCACACCTGATCGCATCTTCATAGCTTTTAGGCTCATAGTAATGGAAGAAGCCGTATCGACAAGGTGGCTGAATGGTTGAGCGGTCTCTGAGGGTTCTAGTGGGTTGACTTACTTGCGGAGAAATGCGAGGAGGTGACGGCGGAGGTGAGTCCTCTGAGCTGATGTTAGGTCTTTCTGATTCTGATGAATCCAGGTCCAATGAGAGACTATTCTCTGATTCTGAAGGGGATTTGTCTTCCTGCATTGTCCTATATTCAGAGAAAGCAGGGTTGTCTCTAGCAGTTTGGTTGATCGCACAAGGCTGGTCAACAAGTTGAGATTCATCGGGTTTAGAGCCACAGACTCCTTCGTCGGAGGATATTGACAGTATTGAATGCATAGGATTAGAAATCTTCAAGAACTTCACATTTTTTGAAGAAATAATAGATTGTGATTTAGTAAGGATATGGTATGAGCAAAAGATGGGATTGAAGCCTACTAAGATTCCCTCCTCTCCTTTTACTTTGAACTTGTATCCCTTTTCCCAACAATTGAGCAAGTAGACACAAGGACTACCTATGGGTTTCAGGTAAGAGGCCAGAATTTGAAAGCCATGTATTCAAGACCACAGGGAATCTGGCTGACCTTCTCTTGGGATCTGATTAAGCATCAGTGCGCTTGATTTGATAACTTCGTGCCATAAATTCGCCGGTAGCTGAGAATCTTTGAGGATTGTCCTGGTTGATTCAATAATTGTTCTATTTGCCCTCTCAGCCTTTCCATTGTGATCAGGGTGGTAGGGTTCCAAGATGACCTGTTTGATGTGATTGTCATCTTAGAATGCTTGAAGTTTGTGATTAAAAAATTCTGAACCGCCGTAGGAACAGACTTCAGACAGAAAATAGCCTCTGCGTTGGCTTTCTTTTTCCAGAAGATTGACAATGACATCAGGAGTCTCCTCCTTTGAGCCTAGTGGAAAGGCACCAATATAGCCAGATGCACTGTCTACCAAGGTTAGGAAGAAACAATGGCCTCCCTTTGATAACGGTTTGAGGGGCCCCACAAGATCCAAATGGATCCGTTCAAGCTCCCAATTTTCCCTTCTTGATTTTTCTTGGAATGGTGATTTTGTTATCTTGCTTTTGCCGCAGTGAATACACTCAAAGCTCCGTTTTACCTCTGATGGGATATGTTTTGTTGCGGTTTCAAGTCTCGAAATTGCAGCATGTCCGTGATTGCAATGAATTTCAAGAAGGTCTTCTTCCGCGGTCCACATTACATTGGCCTATTGATCAGAGAGTAACATTCGGTTGAATTGAGGTGTTTCAAAAGCGTACAGATTGTTGACTATAGTTCCTCCAAACACCTTATGGCCATTTTTGAATACAGAGAATTGATTCTTGCTAGCTTGAATTGAACACCCAGATTGATTCAGGGCTCCTGCACTTATCAAGTTAATTTTCAAGCTAGTTACGTAGAAAACGTTGGATGATTCAAGAGTGAGATTGTCGAACATGAGTTCCACCGTGCCTTGTCCCTTAATTTCAAGCTCAGCTCCTTCTTTTCCGGTTTTTATTGAATGTTCTGCATAAGGTGCCATCTCCTTGAAATAATGACTTTCATTGATAATGTGTACAGAGGACCTGCTATCAAGAATGAATTTGAATCTCAGATCCCCATGATCAATCCAAGTTGACAAAAGAGCAAGATAATGCGCGACAGGACTGGTTTTTGACTGATTTTTTTGAGACTTCCATTTGGCTTGCTCCTCCTTCCACCAATCAGGAGCTACTTCAGGATGCAAATGCCAACAGTTGTCAGCTGAGTGGTGTTTGTCTTGCTTCTGATTATGATGTCCTTCAGTACACCTCCAACTTTCCCCTTGCTTGTTACCCGTAATAGGTTTTGAATTGATGAGAGCAACTTCAGTCCTGGATTGTTGTTTATCTTGAGTTATTTGCGCCTTAGCCTTGTTGTTGAGTTGGTTTAGGTGATTAAAAACATAATCAACAGTGAGCTCCTTCTCCATATGCATGATCTGCTGCTTGAAATCCTTCATGGCTTTGGGAAATTTGAATAACATGAGGTAAGCCAGAATGTCATTTGGAAGCACAATATCAACTTCTGACATCTTCTTGAGACAGACTTTAGCTTTAGTGATGAAGTTTTTGATCTCATCAGGTATGAATCTCATATAGAGGAAGTTGTTGAAAATCTGGGCACAATTTGATGCTTGGGACAAGGCGTATTTTTCAATGATTGCCTTCCACAGAAGTTTTGCCAAATTTTTTGTTTGAGGAGTGACTATGTTATCATGCGTAGATGGTTCAATTCCTGAGATGATTAACAGTTTGATTTCATCATTGACGTCGTTATCCAGAACAGAGTTGGCATCATTGATAGGTTTGGAGCATCCCCAAACGTCCAATATGGCGTCCATCTTGTCCTTCCACACGCTATAATTATCTTCACTGAGTCTAGGAATGTTTTCAAGGGCAGTCTTCAGCATAGCCTGCCAAAATCCCTTGGAGATTGAGCCTGTAGTCATTTCTCAGTTATCAGATTTGCGATCCGGAACTAGAGAATCGAGCGTTGGTAGATTTGTTTTCACTTTGGCTTTTAACCGTGTTAAAGGAATGAATTGATTGAACTTAAAACTGAGAACTAGTTCACCAAAAAAGACAATGAAATATCAGGAAATGGAAAAAAAAATATCATGATATAGGAGGGAATGACTCTACAAACATCAGACATTGAGGGTGCAATATGAGTTGACTGAGATGGAAACTGATGGATGTGGAGCACGGACAAGATTGGAGAGAGGCAACCTATTGAAGTGAGGCAAGTTGATGAAGATGAACGCAAGGTTGAGGGATGCTAGTGATTTGATGTGAATCAGGGAGGAATAAACACTCAAAAGTCAATGAGGGAAGAAAAAGTAACATGAGAAAAGAAGGATATTAATATCTCACTGGGCACAGAGGCAAGGTAGGTGAATCTTGTTCTAGGGATTGGATGAGTCGAGATGAGTAGGTTCAGAGGGAAAAAAACAATAGAGAGGTAGACAAATGAATATAAGTAAATGTTAAGATGAGAGTCAAATTGAGTAAGTTGAGAGAACGATCAAATTAGATGAAGTGACCAAGAGAATCTCTTGAGTATTGATCACAAAGTGGTTGAGTTGAGGTGTTGCCATGAAGTGGTTTTGTTCATGATCAGATCATCTCAAATACTGTCCTCCCCCCTCTCTCCTGCTCGAGATTGTGGAGACTGAGAGCTGAGAATGGAGTATCTTCACTGGCAAGGTTTCCGTGAGTTTGTGTTGTATCACTGACAACTTAACAGTTAGTTTTTTATTTTTATGGTTTTTCCTCAATTTATTTGGGATTGATTTTGAAAGAATTTGGATGGACCTTTTTTTTTTGTATAATTTCAGACTTTGAGGAACAGGCAAGGAAAAAAGCTTCTTAAAATTTGAAGGGGAAAAAAACAAGATTCAGAGGAAGAGCTTATATTTTTGTTTACAATTTCTTTTTTTGTTTGTAATTATGAAAAAATTTCATTCTAATCAGGATGAGGATAAATTTATTACACAAGATAAATAAGGTGGAGTGAAGCTACCAGAGCTGGAAGAATTTCATTTAATAGGGCGTTTTAGATATGAAATTTTGAAAAATTTCAATTGCTTATTTCAGAAAAAATAGGGCAATGTTAAATTTGCAACCTCTCAAATTCCGTTCACAACCTAAAATGTTTAAGTGCCCCATTTAGAAAACCAAAATGGGTCTCAAACGGCCTTTTTCAGCTCATTTGAGTCGCAAACAGAAATTAAAAGCCCATTTTAGTGGCAAATGGACATTCACAACCCAGTTGGGTTCTGAATTGCAGTTTGCAACTCATTTTGGGTTTTGCATGGCAAAAAGAAAAATTCTAGATTTTATTTTTATATATTTTTTGTTATATGTATATTTTAAATTTGATTAATTAATTTATTTCTATAATTTTTTTTTTTAGGGAATTATTTTTCTCACGCATGAAACTGTTTATTTCATGCATTTGGAAGTTGTTGTGGGTGGCACCCCTTTGATATTTCACAAAGAAATACTTTATTTCACGCATGTTTTAGGGATTCAATTTTTTTTGAATCATGAATCCGCAGACCCATAGAAGAGTTTCTTTAACCCCTAAAAAATATATTTGGTAATTTTGGAGGCATTAGAAACCCTTCAAGTATCCTTTCCTCAAGCCTACTAAAAGTAGAGTCGCCTCTGTTCCAAGCCCTGCTTGCATGTCAGAAGTCATTGTGACATTAAACTGATTTCTTCTCTAAGAATCCCTACTTCACCACCAACAATCCTTACCCTATTTAGACAGCATCAAATTTTTCTATTGATTTGTGGAAATTTCTGTTTGCCTTATTACCTCTCCCAACTTTGAACTTGGCTATTGAGTTGTGGAAATTTTCATTGTACCCCTTACCTTGCTATAAAAACTCAACAAAGGCCCTAAATTTATGCCACCTAAGCTCCTCTTTGACACTTCAACACTTCAACCCTTTGATGCTTTGAAACTTTGTCACTTCAACACTTTGACACTTAAACACTTTGAAACTTTGACACTTTGATGCTTTTACACTGAACTTCAACGCCTAATTTATAATTAAGGTAATTTGGAGAAAAAAATTTCAATCATTTATTGTTTAGGTTGTTGCAAAGAATTTATGAAAATGTGTTTGGCGTGAGACTTGGTTCCAAACTTTTTCAGCTTTTCTTCAAGGCCCTTGTTATCTATGAGACTCACTTTTAGGTCCAAAGCTTCTCGCCATATCTCATTCAGCAGATGGTGGAGACATTTTCCTTCAAGATGACCATTTGAGAGTGAGTTACACTTGCATTTGGTAGATGAGTGGGCTAAGCTCCGCTAACGCGGGCTAGTCCAATAGATGAGACTTTCCTTGAAAGTGCATATTGCAACAAGCGGTTATCTGGTCATCACCCCAAGTTGCATTGCCATAAATGACCAAATGATTGGCGGCCAACTTGCTGCTGATGACAAGCTTGAATTCAATTGTTTTCAGTAGACATTTCCAAACCTGAAAAACTTCCTTCCAATGTTTTATGCCAGGAAGTTCAGAGAATCTTTCCAAGATGGATACGGCAAATCCAATTTTGGGTCTAGCTAGGTTGGCAATGAAATTGAGTTGGCCAATTGGGGACAAATAATTTATGTCGAGCTCTTTGAATTTTAAATCTCTTTGTCAGTTTACAGCGTTAGGTGCAGACCAGGTGTACAGGGATTTTTCATGGGTTTGACGTTGGTCTGATTTAATTCTTCCAGTCTTTTTTTTTATGTGATTGGGAAGTGAAAAACTGATAAAGTCCTCCCATGGTCAACTTTCATACCTAGGAAAGTGTCAACTTTGTTGTGGTATGCCAAACCTGCCTGATAGCCATCAGCCTCAGGAATGGATTCTACACCAAAAATAACCCATAGTCACTCGGCCAAAGCACCCCTCTATCTATCATGGTTTAGGAGATAAAGCCAAAAACAATTATGGCCAACCCATACCCCACCAGATATCACACACCCAGGGACAGGCATATGGATATAACTTAGAACCCACAAGACAAAGTACTGAAAGCCAACCACAAACCACAAGCATTCAACATACGTAACAATAAAGGCAGGTGATATGTAGTACCAAACAACCAACCATAACCCACAACCAATCACCAACCATAACCCATAACCAATCACCATACATAGCCACAGACAAAACAAACAACCAGTATAGGCTCAACCTCAGGACTTCTCAGCAATATATGCAGGCATTCAGAACCATGAAGCACCAAAAAAACCACCAGTATCCACCACAGCACTACACACCAAAATATTCAGGCAGTCAGAACCATGCAGCACCCAAAAAAAACCACCAGTATCAACCACAGGACTGCACAGCAAGATATGCAGGCAGTCAGAACCATGCAGAACCAAAAAAAACCACCAGTATCAACCACAGAACTACACAAGAATATATGCAGGCAGTAAGAACCATGCAGCACCAAGAAAACCACCAGTACCAACCACCAGACTGCACAGCTAAACATGAAGTCACTACCATGCATCACCAAACAAACTACCAGTAAAAGCTCCAAACCAGCCCTACAAAGCAATATATGCAGGAAGAATCATGTGGTACCAAGAAAAAACATCAGTAAACAGACCAAACAAACCATCAGAACACAAGAGGACCAAACAAACTACCAGTACAACTCCACTCTACCACTTCACAGCAACACATGCAGGAAGAACAGTCAGTACCAAATAAGCAAACAGCACCAGACAAAACTTATCAGCACCTCACAGCAAATTATGCAAGGCTGTGCAGGCATGAAAAACCTGTACAATCTTTTCCCAACCAGCAGAATTTCCTCAGTTTCATGCAGTGTCTTTTTTCCAACCAGCAGAATTGCCTCAGTTTCATGCAGTTTTTTTCCCAACTAGCTATAATTTCTCATTTACCTGTATCCCACTTTAACAGGGGAACCCCAGGGAGCCCTCAGGGGCAGCCCTGAGCATCCCCTGAGGACCAGATTTTCTATTTAAGGAGGGCCTCTCTGCCCTATCCAGGTTGTATCATCCATCCACATGCCCTCAGAGGCCACTCACTCACCACTCATCTGTGCCCTCACAGGCCCTCTCATACCTACCATCAACCCAACAGTAGTCATTTGTTGTAACTAACCAGATAAATATTAGCAGTGAACCAGTTATAAAGGAAACAAGAAACCAGAAACTAAGTTATTACCCATTTTTAACCAATTAAAACACCCACCAGGTTTTTGGAATAAGTTTTCTTCTGTGAACTAAATATTCAGCAACACATTAAAGAAGAACCACCCATCAATCAATAAGTAACCCCTATGAACACAGAGAGCACAACCAGAAGCAACTACCAACCTTTCCCCTACCCATCCCCCTTTGGGTAAACCCATCCTTGCGTCCTCTCCTGAACTATCATCCCTTGATAAACCCTTGAAACCTTTGATATTGGGGTATTGGTTTAGATCAAATATATTTGATCAACCAGTGACCAATAGCCCAAAAAACATCTGGTCTATCATTCAAAAAAAACCTACCAACCCAAAGCTCATAATTAATCATAAGTTGATGTGTGACCTATATTAAGTCTAAAAACACAACAAGGCACCAATAAAAAAAATATTGGAAGAATTACTATAGTTTAGAATGGCAGGAAATTCAAAACCACCTCAGTTTCATCATACTGTAAAGGATTAGAATTAGTACTCAATTTCCCTTCAAAGACTGCCAGAAATCTAGTTGCTAAATTAACCATTATCCCATTTGGAGTCTCACATTGTGGGCGGAGGAATCCTGGAATTTTTCAAGGAAGGGTGCTTTGAATTGGTCAACATTCCCTTGAACAACTAGATTGTCAACATGGAAGAAGAGGCTGGTTACAGAGTGATTGTGGAGATATAAGTAGGGGTCTGAGTTTCTATCCTTGAATCCTTTTTCTTTGATCCAACCAACCAGAGTCTTATACCAGTTGAGAGGTACTTTTTTTAATCCATACAGGGATTTTTTGAGCTTCAGGAATTTGCACATTCTCTTAGATCCAACTTGTGTTTTGATATGGAAGTTTTTGTTGACAGGAGCGTGGAGGAAGGCGCCTTTTACTTCAACTTGCAGGATAGATAGTTGGTTTTTGACAGATTAGGATAGTAGATCTTGGAGGGAGGCAATTTTTCCTGTGGGTGCAAAATTATCCAGGTAGTCTATCCATTCCCTTTTATTGAAACCTTGGACGCAGGCCCTGGACTTGAGATTGTGAGCGCCGGTGTGCAGATCTTGCTTCCAATGGAATTTCCATGTTGTGTCTAGGGGGTTGGTGACCTTGGATTCATTTGCTTCTTCCCAGACTTTGAGGTCCTTGGCTGTGTTCAGCTCTTTTTTGATGGAGGGAATCCATTCAGGGCATTTGAAAGCCCCATGAATGTTTGTGGGAACTTTTTTCAACTGGAAATAGCCATATATGCCAGGGGGCTTGAGCATTTGTTGTTCTCTGAATTGAGGAAAGAGTGAGTTTTTGGATTTTCAGATTGGGGTAGTCATTTTCTGAGTCTGAGGAGGGATTGCAGTTGATTATTGAAGGTTTTGTATCTTCAGGAGAATTTGAGCTTTGGTAGTCAGGGGTTTGTGGTGGTTGGGATGGTGCAGTATTTGCAGCATTGGGGATTGGAGTTTCAAGGTCACTGACTGATTCTAGGGGCAAGTTGTTGGTCTTCAAGAACTTTACATGTTAAGTTTTGATAATTTTGCCTGACGTATTGATTAGTTTGCAGGACAGAATCCAAGGATTGTAGCCAAGTATGATTCCTTCAGCCCCTTTATGCAACAATTTTGAGGCAATTTTGCTGTTTCTGAGAAGATAAATGGCCTTGAATCTCAGGGGCTTGAGATATTTGGCAGGTATTCTCGCCTTCATGTGCATCATTTCCTGGGGGGTTTTGTCCCCTTTGCTTGCTGGGATTCGATTCAGTGCAAAGCAGAAGCTTTGAATGACCAAGTTCGAGTAACCTTTAGCAATGGCTGACTCAATGAAGACAGATCTGAGGGATTCCATGATAGTTCTGTTGGCGCGTTCAGCCTTCCCATTGTGCTGAGGATGATAGGGATTTCTGATGAGATGATTGATCAAATTGGACTTGAAGTAGGTCAACAGGGATTTGTTTACAAACTTGCCACCACCTTCAGTGATTGATTCTATAGGATAGTGCCCTTGCCTTTTTGCTTCATTTTAAATTTTGAACATGATTTTTGCAGAGGAAGCTTCCTGAGAGGTCAGAGGAAAGCTAGATAAATAGCCCAATTTGTTGTCAACAATAGTGATAGAGTATTTCATACCACCTTTTCTTATTGGGATCAGAGGCCCCATTAAGTCCATGTGAAGTCTGTCAAAGACTTTGTTTCTGGGTTATTGTTTGTTGTTTAAGGTGGATCTAGTGATTTTCAATTTCTTGAAGGCTACAAATTCAAAGTTGTCATTGATCTGTTGGTTGATACATTGCCCTAGGAGCTTCTCTATCCTTCCAAGGATTGCATAAACTAGTTTCTGGTGAAGATCCAAGAGTTCTGACTGATTTAGATAACAGCTTTTGTCAGAGATTTCAGGCATTTGATCCAGAACAAGCAAGTTGTTGAAAATGGTCCCTTCAAGGATGAGCTTGTTTTTGAGTTTTAACGCAAAGGTAGGGGTGTTGATTTCGGAGTTGAAACAGATAATGCAGCCCGTTATTTGTAAGAAAACCATTGAGATGAGATTTGCAGTTTATTTGGGAACCCATGCGCAGTTTTCAAGGTAGATGACTTTGTCTTTTATGCAGAGGTTAGAAGTTCCAAATCCCTGGATTTCTAATCCGTCCCCCTTCTTTCCAGTTTTGATTTTTTCATTGCCAGATTGGGTGAAAAGATTGCTGAAGAGAGTCTTGTCCCTGATCATGTTAATGGAGAAGCCTCTGTGGCATACAGTAGAGTTTCACAACAAAAACACAGCAGATGACCCTGTCCATGCACAATTGGGAGGACTTAAGTCTGATCCAAGTTGCCTCTACGACAATGAAATTTCTTGACCTGATCAGCAGAGAACCTTCTGGCCATCTGGGTACCATCCAGTTCTTCCAAAACATATGATCCACCTCTGACTTGACGGACCACTTGATAAGGACCATTCCAGTGATTGGGAAAAAGCTTTCCCCACTGAGTTTCCAAGGATTGGTTTTAAGCTAAAACTAGATCACCGGGATTCAAGGGGTCCCTGAATCAATGGGAATTCTTATCCTCCCAAAAGTGAACTGATTTTTCCCTTGACTACATCATTTTCTGATGAGCTTTGTCACAAAAATCTTCACTTTGCTCCAGTTGCTTGGATCTGGCAACCAATAGATCAGCGGTGGAAGAAACCTTTTCCCAAGAAATACCTAAGAAAGATTCCATTTTCAGATCAAGAGGAAGGCAAGCCTTTGTCCAAAGATAATTTCATAAGGCAATTAGCCAGTGGTTTGTTTAGTTGAGATTTGATTGGAGAAGAGGACCAGAGGAAGGAATTTGCAACAATTCTTTCCACTTTTGCCAGCCAACTTGACAAGAGCAGCCTTCAAAGGGGCATGGACTCTTTATACCATGCCCTATCCTTCAGGATAATAAGGAGTGGTCATACTATGTTGACCAGGAAGTGATCAGATCATTTTGGCCAGTTTGCCACCAAACCCAGAGCCACCATTGGTTGAATAAGATCAAGCCAAGCCATAACGCATTTTCCAAGTCTTGTAAAGAAAATCTGCTACTGATTCCAAGCTGAGGTTCTTAAGAAATTTTGCTTCAACCCATCCAGAAAAATCATCTCTAGCCACAATGAGGTACTTAGCTCCACCAGCCTCAATGTGAACCACATCCATAGCAATCCTTCCAAAGACAGTGGACTCTCCAGTGGGATAACAAATTTCAGCCTGGCGCCTAAGATCCCGTTTCTGACATACTTCACAACTTGTGCACCATTTAGAGACTGTTTTCTTCAGAGATGGCCACCAGAATCATTTGGATATACGCCAATAGGTCTTGGTTTCCCAACAATGCCCAAGGCCTTCATGGAGACTTTTGAGGATTGAATCTTGCTTGGAAAGGATCATGACAACAATTAGAGCACAAGGATTGCCTCTTTTCATAAGCCTAGTACCCTGGACAAAGAAGTTGGAAGACTTCCTCTTGAGCGATTGAAAATCTTTAGTGGAGAGATCAGGAGGCCTTTGGAGAGTGGAAAGGTACTGCTCCAATTTTAGCCAGAAAGCTTGTTGGAATCCAGAGTAATTTTGAGAGGAAAAGGTGAAGACTGGACAAATTAAAGGCTCCTCCTTGTCAAAGTCCACTCCAACATCCAATTCTTTGTATCCAAGGGGGCTTCAAGATAAACCATTGGGAATGGTGGAGGATTTGCCAGACCTATGAACAATATCAAACAAGAAAGGCTGGATAAAGGCAACCCAATCGGGCGTAGGAGCATTTGGGAGGCTGGGGGCATTGATCATTTTTATGATGGATTGTGAGTTGACTTGTAACTCAAAGTTTTGAATCCAGAGGACAGTTTGGAGTTTATTCAACATTAAAGCCACGCAACAGAGTTCCAGTATTGGTTGGGAGTACCTGGATTCTACGTCTGAAAATAACAGGGATTCATAGAGAGGAGGAAGGTCCTGACCATTTTCATCTTCCTGGGTGAGGACAGCTCCAAGAGATTGATAACTGGAATCAACAGCCAATTTGATCTTGCCAGCTCCCGGTCCATAAGCAAACTTCCTCAAGACTATGTCCTTTCCAAAAATCATTTTCAGCTGCTGAAAAGAATGTTCACACTCTTGGGTCCAGATCCACTGAGCATCTTTTCTTGTCAGGCAACGTAGGGGAGCACAGATTTTGGATAAAGATGGGATGAAAATTTGAAAATAAGTGAAAACACCTAGAAAACCCCTGACTTCAGTTGGGTTGATGGGAATAGGCCAAGAGAGGATTTTGTTGATCTTGGATGAAGCCATCCTTCTTCCTTCCTTGCAGACCACATGGCTAACAATTTCCAGAGCAGGGACACAGGCAGCCAATTTGGATCCAGAGACAGCAAGGCCAGATTCTTTGATTTGGAACAGGACCCTTTCCAAAGTGGTTGCATACTCCCAGATAAATCAACAGATTCCTGAATTCCAGGGTAAGAGATAATTGTCATAGTCAGAAACTGGTCCTTTAATTCAGCCGTCGTCAATAAAGGTACCAGAAGAATTGGGGATTTCATCCTGGAGGATCCAAACCATCTGATCCTGATAGACTGCAACTGAGTTGGTGGCGCCTTGAGGCAGTCGAGTAAGCTGGAAGCAACCAAGAGGAGTATCAAATGTGGTGAGAGGGCAAGAAATCAGATGTAGGGACCCTTCGTCATAGCCACCCATAATGTCACCTAAACCATAGAAAGCTCTCCTGGAGAAGGATTCAACAAACTCTTCAGTAGCATGGGGAATACCAGAGTCTTTAATAGTGACCTTATTTAGCGGCTGGAGATCATGAACTATTCTATGTTTACCGTTACTTTTAAGGACACAGAAAAAAGGGCTGGAATAGGTAAAAGTTGACTGTTCATATAAAACCATTCAAACTTGTTCCCAGACCAACTTCAGGAACTTGTTGAATTTGGCAGCAGGGATTGGGATCTTTTTCTTTTGCCAGGGATCATGTTCTACTACAGGAATAATATAAGGCAGACCATAGGACTCTTTCAAGAGACCTCTCTCTTCTTCACAGAAAGAAATAGATTTTTCCCTAAGAGCCAAGAAATTTTTGATCAAATACAACTTATCAGGTAGAAGCCATCCATCTGGTCCAAAGTTGACTACTCTCAGACATTCTTCAGTGACAAGGCCAGAGGGGATTAATGGACCAATGAGAGATCAAGGTAAACCACAGTAAGTATTGAAGGATAGAGGAGGACATCTAAGAGGAGGATTGAGATTGAGAGGCATTGGTTGGTTGACTGGTTGGATTTTCCTGGAAACTGGTTTATTGTTGGAGGCATCAGAGAGTGGTTTGTGTTTTTGCCAAGAGTCAACCAGAGAGATCTGACTACGGGGATTGAGACCAAGTTCTAACGCCTTCCAAGTTTGATGTTCCACAACTTTCTCAAAAGGTGCCTTTTCCATAAAAGAAGTCCCAGGGGATAATTCATTGCTCACATGTGTGGAACAAGGTAGGGTTTCAAAAATGATGGTAGTAGGATACCCCGGTGGTGCACAATTGGGAGGACTTACTTCTACCCCAATTTGCCTCCACTGAAGGCCGTATTCTTCCATACAAAAGCCACCAAAAATAGGATTGAGATTGGGATCTAGTTTAGACTCGTTGCAGAGATTTGCATTGGAACTGAAAGAAGGTTGATTAGGAATAAGAGTACAAGGAAAAGAAGAAACAACAGATGAAGAAGAAATATTTTTGCATTTTTGCATTTTGTTTTGTTTTTGATTTTTGGTATTTTTGAGATCAGAGGAAATCGTTGAAAAGAAATAGAAATAGGCCTTGGGGATGAGGGTTGACCCTTGAGTTGGATTTTGAGGCTGAAAAGAACTACAACTATTAGTAGGATCAACTAATCCCATGAAAATGAGAAGAACTGGAATTATCCTTTTGTTTAGGAAAATGACCGGGGAAATCTCTTTCCCAGAAACCATAATCCAAAGAACAAAGAGGAACCTCAATTTTTCTAGCATCTGAATTGGGGAGGAGGATTCTCTCCCCAACTTGATTGGAAAACATCAGTGTTGCTCCAAAATTGATTAGGAAAGGTTGACCCAAGATCATAGGTCCATCCAAGCGTGTGATCCAGAAATGACGAGTTCCAACAATGTTTTGGTCAATCCGAACTGGAACCTCTTCAACAATTCCAACCAATTTGCAAGACTGATTCCCTGTTCCATAAACTGAAGAGGTGAAACTGACCCTAGGGCTGAGTTTCAGTTTGCAGGCCATAGAATCCAAGATCAAGTTGAGCTGAGAGCCAGATTCCACAAGGAGCAAGACTTTTTTAGCTGATTCACCAAGATGGCAGGGAAGAAAACTAAGAGGACATGGGATCTGTTGCACCAGAGTCCTCTATCAAAGTTCCAGAGGAGACTTTGAGTTCCTCAGGACCATTTTCCACCCATCAACAAGAAACAAATTTCTTCATTCCTTCAGCAACAGGTGAAGAGATCTATAGGAGTTCAGCCACAGATAGATCAGGAATTTTCAGATCAGAAATTTTCTTTAATACCCCTTCCACAGCATTGGGGTGATCTCTAGAAATTCCCCTCCCAAACCAAACTTTGGTCTGGTTGGAGGGAAGAAGATTGGGTGAAGCAGGAACAGGATCAGGGGATTGAGGAGGTTTAATAGATGAGGGAGGATCAGGGTGATCTTTAGACCTTTCCATGAGTGGTTCTTTCTCCACCTCCATGGCTTCTACGTCAGAAGAGGGCTCAGGTGAGGATCGTTGTTTGGGCGGTTTTTGGAGGATCAAGGTTGGCAGGGATGGAGCTTTATGAGGTTTGGGCTCCTCATGTTGTGTCATCTTGCTACTATTGCAGAGCAAGCTGCAAAAGTAAAAAAAATAACATAAAAATAATAATAATACAATCAAACTAAGAAGGAGTAGGAAAACCATAAATATTATTACAGAAATGGATTCTCCACCCAAATATAGGTAGGGTCACTCACTGACCCCACCCTTGAAATCCAACTCCTTATATTTTCAAATAATTAAGGAAAGAAGAACCAAAATACTACGGCTCCATTATTGAGTTTTTTGGCCAATTAAATATTTCACACACATTGTCAGGTATAGGTTTCACACCTAAAATTCAGTCAGAATTGAGGTGTTGTGTATATTTTAGGAGTTACAGGTGGAAATGTGTTTTGTCACAATTCCCGCACGCAGCCGCGGCAGCCAAAGCACTCGCGCGCGGCTGAGATACAGCCGTGTCAACCCTTTGAGGTTGTGTACGCAGCCCGGGCCTCTGACAAGTACGCAGCTGCGGGAATACGGGCTGACAGAGTGACAGGAGGCTCATGTACCGCATAAACAGGCTACAACATACACGGGAACTTTCTACATATGTAAAAAAGGTTTCCGTGGATAGTAGACTGTCTAAACATACATAATATTATATAAAAATACATAAATAAGCCTTACACGTATTTTTTATTTAATATAATGCAAAGTACCAAGAATGTCGAAAATGAGACAATGACGAATTCTAAAAATATATTAAAATACTTCAATATACTTTTATGAGGATTGCTATACACTAATATCTTCGTTACATACTAAGGAAGATAATGATGTAATAATATTACATGAATTTTCATGACTTATATTTTTAATTAATTATCTTAAGAAATCAACTGGAGCTCGAAAAAAAAGAGTAAAATCAACATTATGAATTTTACTCCAGTTATATTATACATAATGAGAACTTACCTGAAATCAAAATTTCCGTAGAGATATCTAATAATATAATTATTAGATTACTGGGAACATATACTAAGGATAATTAATTAAATAATACATAAATAGGACAGATTAGTGTTATTAACACGTCCTAATGTCCATTATAAGGTAGAATAATTCTCATACCCTAAGGAATTAGATGCTACCCGGGATATAGCACCAAGAACACATGAAAGGCTACCCCTGGTTACCCTTCTAGACTTATTTTCTGTCCCTTTGAGCACCTACAACCCTCAGAAGGACCATATTGGGACTCCAAAAGCTATAAATACAGAGCTCTTTTGAGGATGTTGATGGGAAGAGACCCAGTAATATTCATATCCAGACGCCGTGCCAAGGTAATCAAATACTTATAAGAGATAAGTAAGTGATTTATGGCAATGTATTATCAGTAATATCCGTCTTCAAACCTCTTTTTATCAATTAAAACTGCTGAACAACCTTACAACCCCAGTATACAGGTTTAACCCATCAGTACACGTCCCAAACAGATACCAAAAGGATTCAATAATATATCAGGTGAGTTATATTATCCTTTCTATGTTGTGGTAGCTTGGCTACAAGGCCCTACCACTCCATTGTGTATTTTATATACATATTATCTTTGGGTATAATAATCTTTAGACTAAAGAACCAAAAGTAACCAGGACTACATTTTTTCATACTGCAATCCCTGAAGAGAAGTGTTGAAGATCCCAAATATCATTGTGGCCCCTATATAAATATTCAATAATCAATTTTGATTCGAAAAAATAAACAATAACCAAACCATTTAACCTTGCAATAAGCTAAATCCAAGTATCCTACCAATTTTTGCTGCATTTTTTAAATAATATATTTATTATTTACTCTATCACCTCTGGTAGCTAAAGGATAGCAATGGTCTTGGCATCCAGGAGGCTGACATGTTCCTTCCTAGCTGGATTGAATTGGTAAGTACCAACCAGAGAAGAGGAGGAAATAGCTGGGGGATACCAGGGTTGAAGAGTACCACAAGAAGATTGGAAATCCACAGAAGTCAAGGATTCCTTCATAGAAGGGGTGGCTGGTAGAGGCCACAACATGAAAAATGGGGACAGATGAATTGAAGGGGATCAGGGAACCATTAGGAAGAAAAAAATTATTCCCTTTTTGCTCTACTAATTTCTTGTCTTTTTCCTTCATGAGTTTGAGATATTGACTGGTTCCATGGCCTTCCCTGTGGCAATAATAGCAGACTATGTTATTTTTAGGAACAGCACTAGAAGGTTTAGGAACAGCAAGAGAGGAAATCTTTTGATCCATTTTGTTTTCAAAGGCTTTGAGCAGTTTAGTGATCTTGTCCATTGTAGCGGTTTCTCGGTTAGGACGAGAGTTCTTGGGCCTGCAATCAGATTCCTTTTTATTCATGATCTTGTTTGACTCTATGAAACAGGGGGCATGGACTGGTTCAGCGGTTTTGGATTTTTCATAAGTGAGGGCTGTTTAACCTTTCATGACTTTATCCACCACTCCCTTGAGGATAAGGAAACCAGGGAGCTTGAATCAATTATCCCTGGTAGTGATCATGGATCCAGACTCAACCAGTTTGTCCTTGATTCTATCCTGAACTCCAAGAGAGAAAGATTGGAAAAATCGGACTCAAATTTTGTCTACTTTTTCAATGTGATTGTTTTGGACAAGGTAGGATTGGATGGGATCCCAAGATTTCCTAAAAGTCTGATAATTGGAAGCTGAAGCCACACCACCATTGGAGACCCACGGAGAGACAAGGTTATCTAGATCCTGCAAAGTAAATCATGATAAATCTATTTTTCCCCAAAAAGCCAACATTGCTCCCTGCAGCAGGGTCCAGTTATGTTGTTTGAAACCTTCAAAGCACTTGGTGATTTCCATAACTTCATCAGAGGAGATAAAAAATTGCAACTGGTAGGCCATATTGAATTTGCTAGCCCCGTCCACCAAAGCAGCCATCTTGTATGAGTCCAAGAAGCATTGCATGTTTGTCCCATTGAATCCTAAGTTCTTTTTCTGGGGCTTGATCTTCACCATCTTAGGAAGGGTAGAAGAGTTGCTGGTGGATTGCATTTTGACAAAGTTTCCTAAAAGATCCTAGGAACAGATTTCCAAAGTGGCTCACAAATGTGGAAAGAGTAGGTTTTCTTGAAAAACAACAAGTATCTTTCCCAGGTGGTGCACCATTGGGAGGACTTACTTCTAGAACAAGTTGCCTCCCAGATCTAGATGGTGACATAAAAAAAAGAAAGGGATTGGATTACAAAGTTGATGATTGATGATGGGAGTGTAAATCCCAAGGTTGCTGGTTCAATCCTGGCCCGGGGGACCAAATTTAAGACTCTAAACAGTGCTAGGCCGTGGCAGTTCTGCGGAGGGGAAAGTTCCTGTTTAGGCTGCCCTCCTGAGTGTTACAAAAATATTTAAATGTAACTGAGATCAAAGTCCAGAACCTTGTAAATGGGGGACAAAATGTAAGAGGATAAAAGTTATAGTCGTTGCTAGCTGGGAAACAACACTATCTGAGGCAAGGTTGTGCCGGGGAAAACTTGAATAGAAGAAGTCAAGGTTTTTTCAGAGTTCAACAAGACAAGGAAATTGTAAGTAAAAACGCCCACAAGCCAATAGCTCTGGTTGTCAGCTGAAGCTTAGGAAAGATCAACTCAATCCCAAACAACCTCCAGGTTGTCAATGAACCTTCCCAATTCTCCGCAATCAAGCGCTTCAAGGGAACCAGATAACTGTGGTTGGCTGCACATGAAAAAGCTAATTGTTTGAAGAAGCTCTAGAAGCAAAACAATAACTGATTCAAACAAGAATTACTCCCACGCTCTCAAGGGACTCAAGAGTAGCGTGGCCAAATTCAAATTCAAAAGAGATGAAGGGAGGTTTAACACTCCCTGTTTTAAGCTTAATAAAACCTCTTCAGTCAAACATGACTGGTTCCTGAAAGATAATCAAACATTAATCAGGACCAGTATGGTTGGATAAAGGGATCAGGAGTGGTGTAACACACTCAAGAATTCAATTAGTCAAATTCTTCTTCACCAGAAATGCTATTGGTTGGTGATCACAATCAAGGATCAAAGGTTTGAGTACGGAGGCTCAAGGAGCAAGGGGCAATCATAGATATACCAGAATTTTTGTCTCAGATAAAGGGGAATGAAGACCCCACGGATGATGTATTGCAAGGTAAAAATGATGATGATACCGTGGTATGGTAGGATGTGATGATGATGGTGTGATTGATCTGATCTGATGATGGGATCTAGGATTATCTTGTGCTCCTCTATGGTGGCATGCTGGGATCTCCTCCAAAAGGCAGGGGAGAGCCCCTCCTTATATGGGCAGGAGGCCCTGTTAGACTATGTACTAGAGATACTACAAATGGAGCGGAAAAGAGAAAAGAATTTTTTTTTTATGATTTTCAGGATTTTTAGGTGATCAGAAAAATTTGATCATGCAGGAGGGTGGAAGTCCAGCCTGCCTGAAAGGGGTGGGATCCTTTCATGCCTTCACCTAACCTGTGTCCGTCTGTGGATGGACGCGAGCGGCAATACCGGATCACACCCACCCCTTGCCCAAAGGCAAAAGGGGTGGGAAAAGAAAATGGATCGGACCGCCCGGGGGTGTCCGCAGGCAGTAGAAAATGCAAGTGAGAGTAGAAAGACAGGATGAGATGGGATTATCGGATCAAGCTAGTCCTAGGCTGGTGGTGGAGAGAGAGGTTTCAATGGATGGATGTGAGTGTGTGGGGTTGGATGGGAGAGATTGAATGGAGGCTTGAGCTGATGAGGGATAAGATCTGGAGAAGGCAGCAAGCCCTTGAGAGATTGGAGAAGTCGGCTGGAGATTGGATGGGAATGGGGGTCCTGGGGAAGGTAGTCAAGCAGCAGTTTAAATACGCTGACGGTTGTAGTCAAGAGCGCCTTGAGTTGGTTCTGCAAGGCACGGTTGCAAGCAGGGATGGAGGATGATGACAATGGATGGATGACAAGACAATAGTCAGGATGGCTTGATCAATTCTTGATCTCCTGGGACGGTGTTCAAGACCAACGACGTCTTGGCTTTTGTTCCAATGACTCATCCTGATTGTTGCTGTCGTCATCAGACTGGATGGGTCTGGGCGATGAGATGATGAGGAATTGGAGGGGATGGCGGATGAGGATGGATGAATTGATTTGACAAGGAGGAGGATGACAATGACGATGATGGGGGTGGTGTTGGCAGCTCGGTTGGATTGGATATAATTGGATGAAGGAGGTTGTGAGGAGGATATTGGAGAGGGATATCTTGGGCCAAGCGGGTCTTGGCCCGCGCGTTTGGCCAAAAGAAAAGGGGGGGGAACAAAGAGGGAGGGGATCAAACATGCTTCCTAGATGGTCAAGCCAAGAGAGGCCTGTCCAAGACAAATGGGACAAAGGGATGTTTGACAGAATGGGGAAATTGGAGAAGTGATACTGAAAAAGAAATTCTGATTTTTTTTTTTTTGAATAAACCTAAATAAAGGAACCGTAAAAAATTTTGAATTTTTCCTCATCTGGTCCAGGGTGTCCAGATTTGGTCACCAAACCGCTTTGAAAGATGAATTGGTTGTTTTCTAGTTGACCATTGTGGTTAAGAGCACAAAAAAATGAGTAGAAGTGAGCTTCTTCCTTCTTTTTGGAGCCTCTTCTGGCTTCATTGGGGGGATGCTCAGGTTTCAGGTCTGTAAACTCTACCCAGCATGAGGATTGGGAATGAGATTTAACCAAGTAGTTGTTCTTTAAGTTTTAGCACCTTGGCCCGTTGGGGTTTTAGCACTTTGGCCAATTGGGGTCTAGATAGTTTTGATGATAGAGTGCGGAAGAGGTTTCTGAGCCTTCTTGATTCTTGGACTGTACTTCATTCCAATGCTATAACAAGTGGTTGAGAACTAAAGTGATGGTTGAATTGGGGCATGAGTGCATGATCTGAGATATTATTTATTGAATTGAGTCAGGTAGTTTGAACAAGATAAAATAACTCAGAATGTCAAAGGGTAGGTCTATGCAAACTTTGTCAAGTTTTCCAAGGTTTAATTATACAGAAGTGAAAAAAACATCTATGTCTTTTTTTTCAAAGCTTCATCAAAAGAGATTGATGAAAATACGGGCCCTGTTGGCAGCTTGACTGGAGGAAAAGTGATACTTGGCTGCAAGCCAGATCAGTTTGGACAAGTCCTCATTTTCCTGGGTTATGATGTTGGTGTGCGTGGCTGGATCCAGCTTAGACATGAGGTAGCCAGCAGTTTCATAGTCATTGGGAATTATCTCAAGAGGGTTGCTCAAATACATTAGATGAAGAATGCCGCGCATTTTGAACAATTGCTCCATCTTCTTTTTCCAGACTCAATAGTTGGTTTCTGTGAGAAGAATAGTTGATTCCACAAGAAACTTGAGAGCAAGAGCCTTGAAGTTGCTTTCCCGGCCTGGTCCAGGTGATTCAGAAGAGTGAGCCATGATGTTTGAGCTGTGAAATTATATTGGCTTTTAACCGTGTAAAAGTTAAAGAGTTATGAGAAACCCAGACCAGGCTAAATTTCCAGTGACAGTAACAAGAATGAGAAAATGTAGATGATGGACATGATCAACCTAAATATAGTGAGGAAAGGAAGAAAACACCAAAACAGATGACAGTTTTACAGGCTGGGTTATGGCCAATGGAGTCACTCAGCAGAACTGGATAGAAACAGCTAGCAGCAGAGACAAAGGAGAAAATTAGAACAATGGAATGTTGACTGAATATTTAAACTGACATTTAAAAAGCACTGTTATGGAACTCTCTTAATGAACAGCAACTGATCCAACCTGAGCAGGAGTTGAGCTGGAGAAGCATTTGAAACTGGGAATGAGCATTGGATGTAGAGTTGAAAAGAGTTGAGAAACCTACAGTAATTTGCAATTCACCGTGATAAATTCATTGGTTGGAGAAGTTGATGAGCGTCCAAGGATGTTGTAAAAAGCAGCAGGTGATTGATCAAGGTGATAGGTTGTTCTTGTCTGATCCCTTGAGATTCAGGGAGTTCCATGGGTTGACCTGGTAGTTTTGTTCAATGCTGCAATGGTTACAACAAGTCAATCAAGGGGGTTTGGATAGAAGAGACGCAGAAACAGAAACAACAGGAGATAAAGGAAAAAGAGAGAAATCAGAGAGTAGAGTGCTAACAGAAAGGTAATGGAGGAAGGAATCAACATGCACAACTCCAAGGTCCAATATATCTTTGACTAGAAACAACGAAAAAACAAAAAGGCCTTGCAGAAGTTTTTTGGTTTTTCTAATTTTGACCACAGGTTTATCATTAACTATTCCAGAAATTTCTATCTCCTTACTGCTCTAACTTGTTCAGACCCCATCTTCCCTTTATCCCCAGGGGCTCTGCAGCAGTTTGAGGACCTCAAGTTGGCCTTTACCAAGGCCCCTATCCTCAGACATTTTTATCTTTCCTTAAAAACTTTTTTGGAGACTGATGATAGTGACTATGCCCTAGGGGCTTTCCTCACACAATTCTCCTCTAATAGATCCAAGCACCCAATTTCCTTTGACAGCAGGAAATTGGTTAGTGCTGAACTTAATTATGAAATCAACAATAAGGAACTCCTGGTCATTGAATGGGCCATCAAGATCAGGAGAGCTTACTTTCTCAGTCTTTCATCTCCTTTTGAATTTCTCACTGATCACTTGTCTTTTAAGTATTTTAGGACCTCTAAAGTCTTGACTTGTTGTCAAGCCCGTTGGGCTGAATTTCTATCAGAATTGGACTTTACTATAGTCTATAGAACTTGGAAGAACTCCATAGTTCCTGATGTCTTTTCACGTTAAGAAAAAGTTTATCCCAAAGGGGGAAGCCCTATGCAGAAAATGAATCCAGCAAATGTAAAAAAACTCTTGAGACAGGCTGACTTTGAACCTTCTAGATTTTTCTTAATTACTAAAAAACAGGTTGATGGACACTTGGACAACTTAATTCAATCCCATATCTCCAACAAATCAACCCAACAGATTATTCAGAAAGAAGCTAGAAAAAAGGAACAAGTAAAGAGCTACCTCATGGAACCAGACACTGGACTCCTTATTTTCCAAAATAGAATAGCAATCCCCAAGGAATATGAAAAACTTCAACTTTCAATACTTCAACAACAACACAACTCCCCTCGCTCTGGTCACCCTGGACAAGACAAAACAATTGATCTAGTAAAAAGAGATTTCCACTGGGAAAATATGGCTCCCTTTATCAAATATTATATTTCTTCTTATTAACTTTGCAGCAGAAAAAAACCCAGTAACCACAAGAAGTTTGAACTCCTTCAACCCCTACCAATTCTGGATTCTACCTGGACATCACACTCTCAGGACTTCATCTCACAGCTTCCACTATCCAATTGATTTTACTCAATCCTTGTTGTAGTTGATTGTTTTTCAAAAATATCTCTCTTTATTAAAACCAGAACCGATATCTCCTCTGTGAAATTAGCTAATTTACTAATTTCCCATGTTTTAAGTAAACATGGACTAACCAATGACATTGTCAGTCATAGAGGATCTTTATTTGTTTCTTCCTTTTGGAAAAACATATTTGAAAAATTACAGATAAAAAGAAATCTCTCCACATTAAATCAGATCTTAGAACAATTTATTAGGATTTATGTCATTTATCACCAAAACAACTGGGATAACTGGATCCCTCTTGCTGAATTAACCTAAAACAATTACAACCATACTTCCACCAAAAAATCTCCATTCTTCACCATTTACGATCAACATCCCAAATTTGACAGCCTTCATGTAGTAGACAACCAACCTGACAGCCACTACATAACTCAGATTCACCAGAATCAGAAAAAAATTGGATTTGAACTGGAAAAATCTATTATAAATTATAAGAGATATTCTGACCTAAAAAGAAGTAATTTTCCTGCCTCATTTTTTGTTTGAAACAAATTTTGGCTCTCCTCTAAAAATATCAAAACTAATCTTCCAACTCATAAGCTCTCAGAGAAATGGTTAGGACCCTTTGTCATTACAGAAAAGGTTGGAAAAAATTCATTCAAGCTTCAACTTCCTCAACAATGGTCCACTATTCAACCTTTTTTCCACTCCTCCTTACTCAAGCCATATCAGGACAACTCACTGGCCTCCATGCACCAACCACAAACTGAAACAGTCAAAATCAATGGGGAATAATAATGGGAATTTTCTCATATATTGGAATCAATACTCAAGAGGGGGAAATTAATTTACTTAGTTGAATGGAAAGGCTTCCAGAATGAGGATGAAAGCAGCACTTAGGAACCTCACTCTAATTTTGCCAACAGCCTTACTTTACTCCAAGATTTCCATACACTCTTTCCCTTAAAACTGAAAATATCCTCAAATTAGAAAATCAATTTCCTTTCTAAAAATAATAATAATAATAATAATAATAATAATAATAATAATAATAATAATAATAATAATAATAATAATAATAATAATAATAATAATAATAATAATAATAATAATAATAATAATAATAATAATAATAATAATAATAATAATAATAATAATAATAATAATAATAATAATAATAATAATAATAATAATAATAATAATAATAATAATAATAATAATAATAATAATAATAATAATAATAATAATAATAATAATAATAATAATAATAATATAATAATAGTAATAATAATAATAATAATAATAATAATAATAATAATAATAATAATAATAATAATAATAATAATAATAATAATAATAATAATAATAATAATAATAATAATAATAATAATAATAATAATAATAATAATAATAATAATAATAATAATAATAATAATAATAATAATAATAATAATAATAATAATAATAATAATAATAATAATAATAATAATAATAATAATAATAATACTATCAAAGGAAAATATATAATAATAAAACAATAACAATAAGAGAAATAAATAAAATAAAATAAAATAAAATAAAGCAAAAAAAAGAATTTTGAAGAAAAAAAATATATATAATATTTCTCATAAAAAATCTTCAGATAGCTTCACACATCAACTCTGCTAACTCTTTGACTGTAGAAATACATGTATTTGCTAGCTTAAATTTTTTAACTTGGTATGAATTAGTTCCCCATATATTAGTCCCCACTTAAAATGTATGACCAGCCAAAGCTAAAATATCAGCTAGTCTTTTCTTCATCTCTAAAATTTTTTTCTTCCTGGCCTTCAAGAATCGGTACTTTTCTTTCCTTTTTTCACTACCCCATCCTTTCTTAAAACCTTCCCGTAAACTTGCATTGAATTTCCTAGAATTCTTACTATAAACCTCTAAAGATTGATTAACTTGGTTATCATTCAAAACTGAATCTTCTCCAAATATCATCCCCTCCATCATCTCCAACAGCCTTTCTAAACTTTCTATTTCCTCCAAAAAAACCTCTGCATCATTCCTCTTTTCAAACCCCTTATTCCAATTTTTTCTGTCCTCTACCACCCTCATCTTCAGCTCTAAAGCCTTCATCTAGCTCCTCAAATCCTCTATCTCCAAAGAATCATCCAATCTTCCCCCCTTTTTTGACAATAGCTTCTTTCTCTTTCCCTTTACCTACATTTTTTGATGCTTCTCTTTCATCATCCATTTCACTTAATTCCATCTCTAAACTGCCCTCAGCTTCTTCATCATCTTCTATGCTTTGACACTCATCTTTGACAATTTGAAACAGAACTTTGAGGCTTTGATGGACCCCTTTGACGCTTTGACTGACCCCTTTGACGCTTTGACAAACTGCTTTGATGGTTTTACCCAAAGGCTCAAAGCTTCAAACTTTGATGCACGCAAAGGCTCAAATCTTCAACCTTTGAAGCTTTGAAGGGCTGGTTCAACTCTTTGATGACCAAATTTGATTCTTTAATTGGTTTCCTTGAGAATTTAACCAATCATACTTTGGGCCTGACAATTGATGGCCTAGAAGCTTTGAAAACCACCTTTGACAGGTTCAACAGGTTTGATCACGTCCCTATTTCTGATTCTATTCAAAAGAACCTCAACCACCTTTTCATCAAAGTCTACTTGAGGGTTTCCCCATCTTATAAAAGCCTCCCTTCACTCCTCCTCTTTACTCTTCAACATACCATCTGTTGCAAAAAACCCTGCTTGATGCAATTTCTCTGTCTTATCTTGAACCTTCTTCAATCTTTCCTGCATCAATCAAACTATCAAAACCATATCTGCATTAAGAAACCTCCAAGAAGGCAATCCAGAAACACTCACCAATGATTCATCCAATCTGGATGAATATTCCACAGTCATGCCATCATCATCTGGAGCCTCCTTCAACTCAAAGGATTGAATCTTCTCCATAACCCATGAGGTTGGCCCCATGGCCTTCCTGCCTTGCTCATCAATATCAAATACTCTCCCATATTGCCTGCAGCTTTCACATTTGGAGGAGTTATGCTTGATACTGGTAGTAAAAATTCTTCCCAGCTTGATAAACCTATCACAGCTTTGGTAATACTGTTGGACTGATGGTAATTGTTGGTCTTCTGCATTGGGTAGGTTGGTGTAGGTGATCTGGTGAAAGGGGAGAAGGCTGTCAATGGGGTGGATAGTGGTGATGGTTGTGGATCAGGGGAAGGAAAGCTCAATTTATAAATGGCTGGAGGAATTACCTGGATGACCTCTTCAACCTCTCCTTTTATGGTCACCAGGAGATGCCCTCCTCTTCACCAGGGGGTACTCTCATATTGACACCTAACTCGTCTAACCTCAGTTCTAATATACTTACCTCAGGAGATTCAACCCAGGGATCTGAAAAGTTTACTTCTATATCTCCTTCAACTACATATCCTCATGATCTTCATGCCTTACATATCTACATATAGTCTAACCTCATGAATTATCAATATAGACTGCTTAGGCTTGCACATACTTAATCTCTCAGGTTCTGCATATCCTCTAACCTTCTTTACTCCATCTATCCCATACTTCCTTATGGTTTCTCCTTTGGGAATACTTATGTACATCCTCTTGCAGATTATATTACATACTCTCTCTATTTAGTACATAGTGTCATGACCTCCTTGTTCACTGTACATCCTCTCACTTTACATTCCAAAATTAGACAGCCAGACCTGTAGCCTAGCCCCAATGTAGTAAGCAGCCTATCCCAATGTAGTAGCATACTTGATCAGCCCTCTCTGTTACCTTGACTGTTCCCTTGTCACCACATATGCAGTCTGAGCCCCAATCACTTTATCTCTGTTGTAGTTCCATCCTCCTGTCTATTTAAGCATCCCTTCTTTTCCTCTTTCCCAATTTTCCCCCAAGAAATCAGTTTACTACTTCTTACTAGGAATCCATCCCAGCAAGTGTCATCAGCAACTGAACTCCAATGAATTCCTACTCTGCTCCCTGTAGCATCTACCATTATTCTTTCCCCCAAGGCTTTTAAGAGTAGAGTCCCCTCTGTGCCAAGCCCATGTCAGCAGCCCTTCTGACAAACTCATCATCAATTCTTTCTTTATTTTAGGAATGAATCTTTTTATTTTCATTTCATATTGTCCCTTTGAAATGGTTTAAATTGATCAATGTTAAATATTTTTATTAATTAATCAAAAATTCAAAAGATTTGAATAAAAAAAACCAAATTTAGAGATGATGAACAAAAAAGATGTAAGGCAAAGCAACTTATTGAATTGTTGGGGAAATAATTCAAGATAAAAAAAAAGGGGGGTGAAAGTAAATGAATATAATTTAAAATAAAAGTGAAAATTAAAAAACAATAATGAAAATAAAACCTGAAATTGCATCTTGAAGAAAACCCCAAGATTTGAAAAATTGAACTGTGAACATGATTTCTAGAAAGGCAATTATTGAGAAAAAAAAAGAAAAAAAACACTCCAGAATTGAAATTTGCAACAGGCCTTTCACTTTTGGAGAGGCATTCATCAAGATATGATATTACTCAAACAAATCAAAATTATCATAGAAATTGGAAGAATACTGGAAAAAAATACATTGGTCAAAAATAAATTTTGATTTTTCTGACCAAAAAATTGCTGATGAGGTTTGATAAGGTGTCAAAACCACAACTTGACTCTCCATACTCATTTTACAACAAAAATCCTCACACATTCTCAAACCTCATTAAATTTCCACCCTCTACCCCTGGATCTACCAGCTGCATATCTGAAGTATCTCCCTGCATACCCTAGAGGTCCTATTCAATCTCCAAGGCTCTTCCTCTCTCTCTATGGCTTGACAAATCTTCCATACCTCCCTCAAATCTGATTGGTATGAGAATTAAATACTCTAAGACCATAGTACATACTCCTAGTTGGACAACCCATACTCTAGTTCAGTACATAACACACATTCCTAGTCAGGCCCATCACTCAATATATCAAGCAACAGCCTCCAGCCCAATTTTTCAACTTGTAATACCACGGGAAATCTCAGCCACTGAACCAGTCACCACTCCTCAAGGCCTCCTCTAAGCTCTGACATATACTGGCCTCTCTTTCCCTCCTGGAAAAATTCCCCTCAAGGAATTAGTATACTAGTTCTGATTGGTTAGTCCCTCTTTGAATAGGTTTCATCTCAGAAAAAGAAAGCCATTCAGCCTACCTCAGTCATTTCACCTATACCTTTGGTTTTTCTCTCATATTATTCAGTCAATAAGGTTTCTCAAGAGCCATACTGATGAATTGCTCTCATCCTTAATTCATTCCACCTTTTTCATTACTCTAACCCTCATCGTTGCAATCAATCTCATCTTCTCTATTGTGATTTCTGTCAGCAGTAGTGCCTTTGCCTTCAGTCCCTGCATGCCAGGGGTAGTTGTGACATCAAGACATTGGAGAATTTTTCAAATTCTCAAAAAAAAATACAAATTTCTGCTTTTTTATGAATAGAATCCCTTGGTCATGGATCAAATAATCCCTTTTGAAATAGATAACAGTGTTTATTTTTCCTGGCATTCTTTTAAAATGGTGTGAGAAATATTTCAATGCAAGAAGGATGATGATTTCTGAATGCTATGGTAAAATTTCTTTATTATGTTCACATTTTCCCAAGAATATTGATCTGAGAGGAAAAAAAATTAAATTTTCTCCGTTTGGATTTTTTTGAATGCCTCATAAATTTGCGTATTGAAACATTTCTGACATTAAAAATTCAATAGCCTTCATAGTTGCATATAAAGAGGATTTATGAATACAAATATGGATTTTCAAAACATCAAAAACATTCAATTGGTCCTAGGGAAGGAAGTCTAATTGTAAATTGGCACTTTCAATAGAAAGAATGATTGAATAGTTGAGATTTTCTGAATGCAAAGAGTTCATGTTATAAATTTGCATCAATTCAAAATTCATTTTATCCTGAATACTTGTTCATTATTTCTCATTTTCATCTGACTGTTTGTTTGGGAAAACTATGATTGACTAAGTTTTGATTTTTGAAATTATTTTAAACCAACCATAAATTAATTAGGAATTAAGGAAAAGAAATATAATTGGAGGAAAAAAAGAAAACAAAAATAATAGCAAAGGCAAAATTTTTTATTCCCGGAGTTTTGGGTTGAAGAAAAGGTATGAAAATGACAAAGAAAACTTGAAAAAAGAGAGAAAATGAAATGAAACTGAAACCAATTATTTTGGAATGGAACCAAAAAAAAATCCAAATGGGAAAATTATTTTGAAGAAAAATCAAGTCTGAAAATTGAAGGTTCCAGTGCCCTAAAACTTGCTGGAAACCAAAAAAATATTTCAGTTCCCCAAAAATTCCTGAAAATTACATATTACAATGAATGCCATTGTTGAAATATGATTACGAACTTCATGCCATATTCATTACCAAACTTCCTCTATGCTTTTGATTGGTTACTTATTCATCATTTTCCTCAAAATTCAAATTTTAACCAAATTTTACAAGCATATTGTTGCCACTGGGAAGAAAGAATCCTCTTTATAGATTGTAGAAAGATTTCCATGCACATGACAAAGCTGTTTTTCATTCCCAGATGACACATATCTTTGAAAAATTCCTACGGTTAATGAGCCCAGCTCTACCTGAGAGCACGTAAGAAGTGTTATTCTTGCTTATTTACTTACTTCCTTCACCCTGAAATCACCACCAGGGTGTTTTAATTAATAAAACATCTTTTAAAGCATTAATCAGGACCAAAAACACTTAATGCTTGTATCTGTTTACTTCTTCATCATTCTATCTCACAGTGGGGATCATTGCAAACCTCTGCAGTCTAATATCAACCACCAAGGACCAAGTGCCCTTGATATAGTTGCTAATACAATTTTCATGCACATGCAAGACCTAGTTTCATTATAAAGTGGACAAATTTAGTTTTCAAATTCATGAATTGTCAACTAAAGAATTTTTTGGGAGATGAAGAGACACTCAAATTGACAGCTTCCTTCATGTTTCACTCTGAAATATGCAAAACACACACTTCAATCTTGTGAAATTGAAAAAACTCCTTATGTACCATTTCACTGGCCTGAAAGAAACTCAAATTCCATTCAGAAATTCCTTGAAACAAAAATGATCATTTATTTTCTGAAAGAAAGAGCTAGATTGGAAAATCAAGAAATTTTAAATAAATACATTTTTTTAAAAAAATCCAAGTTTTAGATTTACCACGCAAGGAAGAAAATAACAAGGCTGAGTCCTCCAAGAAAACTCTACAGGCATACAATTTGGATCAGAAAATATTTTTTTCCAAAGGAATGAGATCTAGATTCGTTCGGAAAATTCTTTAATGATCAATCTTAATCAAACCCACCTTTCTGTTTCATAATTCACAAACTATCGACCAAGGTCTGCCATTTTTCCGAGGAACCCCACAAGGCCCACTTCATTTTGCGGGCGGCAGGTTGCAATGCGTGTTGCGCCTGGGGAAATTTCGAAGCAACCTCGATCAGCACAAATTTCGGCAAGGAATGTGTAAGAAAAACCTTATTTCGGATGCAAAATGTACCTTCTGGTCCTTAAGAAAAGAATGATTCTCCCTCTCTAATTCAAGCAGGCAGAAGAGGTGGCGAGGAGGTTGGAAGAGGGGGAGGTCCGGCGCGGGCAATGACGCAGTAGTGTGAGCCGTTGCCCCATTTGACGTGGTCGTCGCCCGGGGTGCCAGGCATTGTGGTGAAAACCAAAGAGGAAAGAAGGCTAGAAAGAAACCGAGGGCGGTGGATGCAGTTGTGGAACCAAGGATCAAGTCGGTTGTTTTGAAGCGATGGTTTGGTTTGAAGGGCTCTGGCACTGGAGGGGCGCTCTATTTATATTCACAACGTTCGACCTCGCCCGCAGCGTCTCCCCCATCGGCTCAGCAGTTCACCCTCCCCGGGCTGTCTGCACCGGACCCTGATGGTGCGCGGTCTAAAACCTGGGGTGATGAGGGCAAACTAGATGCTGAGCAAAGACTGCACCTGGCCACTGGTCACTACGCCCCAACCTCCTCAACTTGGCACAACGCGCGGTATTCCCACCGCCCCAGGCGTGCTATCATACTTTCTACGCCCAGCGACATTGTGCACTCTGTGATCGTCATCTCATCAACAGTTGGTATGGAAGGCAAAAGTTGATGATGCACGCCCGCCGAGCTGGAATGGCAGTGGTTTTATCATCCTCGCCGCCGCGGTCCGCCTCACATATCCCAGCGAGAGCAAGTCAGCCCAAGGGTACAACAGGCTGCCGGCAAGGTCCAATGTGACGAGTATAAGCAGGCCGCGCCCATTGTCTGAGCTTTGGACTCCCCCTCCCAACCATCGACCAGACCTTTTGTTCCTCAACTGCATCCCCCAAACCCAGGTTTCGTCTACCCTTCCTTCTTGTTTGGTTTTCATCATCATGACTGGCACCGAGGCCAAAGACCAAGTCAAATAGGGCAATGGCTCACATTACTGCGTCATTGCCCGCATCGGACCTGCTTCTCTTCCAACCTCCTCGCGCCCCGTTCGACCTGCTTGAATTATAGGTAGCAATCTTATCTTCTTCTGCAGTGAATTTGAGGTACTTGCTCTTCAAAAAGTCCAATCATATTTTCCCGTTGGGAATCACATTTATCTTATCCATATCCTTTATGCCCACTGATATCTCAGTCAAAAATGGTGGCCATCCACCTCTTCCATGGAACGGACCAGCACATTTCCCAATTTGACTCAAACCAATCCTGTGGCTGGTTCTTATATGACACTAGGGTAAGGTTGAATTTTTGCAGTAGTTTCAGATCATCTCAAAGGTATTATAAATCCTTTCTCAATTGAAACCTTTACGCGTCGAATTTGTGTGTGTTTAAGCTTGCATTTCCACCAAAGAAGCCACAGAAATTGTTGCTTTACCCATTTTTCAAACTAGAAAGAATAAAATCGGTTTGATTTGTGCATTCATAAATTCAAAATTAGATCTCCCATAGTGATTTTGGTATTCCTATTCAATAGTTTTGGAAAAATCAGCAATTTACTGAATTTTTAGAAAGCTTAAAAACTTTCCATCCAGTTTTCCAACGTGTAAACAGGATAAACCTATCTCTCTCTTGATTAAACTCAATTAAATAAGTTGAACATTTTTTTAATTCATCGGGAATGACCCATTGCTTGAAAACCTTGAAAATTTAAATCAATATTCCCATTTTCTTCTGTTTTTTTTTTGCATTTTTTTCAGGGAGTGGGAGATCATACAGTTGGATGGAATGAGTCTAATGGCGATTTTTTTGTCCTTGATCATGTCCCAAAGCCCCTTGGTTTTGAGATTGAGGTGGAGGGTTTTTGAATTGGAGCCAAATCAAAGAATCTTGTCCTCCAATCCGCTGTTGTCAATGCAGTGAGGGATTGGATCTGTTTTGAGGTCAAACAAATATTTTATGAGAGACTAGAGCCACGTGGTTTCATGGTGAGATTTTACAAGGGCCTTTAGTTTTTCTTTGGTGGACAACCAAAATATAGTTTTCTGCTTGCAGCTATTTCAGGCCACAAGGCATCCAAAGACCAGGCATACGTAGCCACTTTAAGACTTTTGAGTCTTTGGATCATCCTCCCAGGATGCATTGCTGAAGGCTGAAAGGAAGGTTAGTGAAGTGTTAACTTGAATAACATATGGGATGTTGTGCATTGATTTGAGATATTTCCAGGCGCGTTTGACTTCTTGCCAATGCATCATTCCAGGATTGACCATGGATCTCAATAAAGAAGGAACATCAAAGCTCAGATTGGGGCGGGGGTTTCAGGCAATGTAATTCAAGAAGACTATGGCTGATTGTGACTTGACGTTGGGCTGAAGAAATTGCCAATGGTCCCCATCAGACGCTTCAACTAGCTGGAGGTTGGGGGCTAGCAGAGTCTTGGGGCCCTTGCAGTCCAAGAGTCCAAGTGCTTCCAATCTGTGGGTTTTGTGGTTTGGTTGGGACAGAGCAATTGATTTGTTGGAGATGTCAATTTTAATACCAAGGAATGTGTCTGGAATCTTTGCAGTGGATCCCTTGAAGTGAATTAGATTGGAAATTGTCTCCATTAACAACCAAGATTAGGTTGTTGCCATGGAAGAAGATGATTGAGTTGAACCTTTTGGAGATTTAGAGGCAAGGTTTGCAGTTGGATTCTTTGAATCCAACAGATTAAAAACATTTCTTAAGTTTCTGGTACCCATTCTTTGTTGCCTGCTTCAGGCCATAGAGGGATTTGTCAAGCTTGAGGATTAGACCTTCTAGTTCTGACCCTTTTGGGCCCTTGATGAATACGTCTTCATCTATGGGCTAGTGGAGGAAGGCACCCTTGACATCAAATTGTTTGATGGGAAGCCGTGTCTTCAGCGCGTAGAGAAGCCCCAGTCTGAGCAAGGATTTTTTTACAGTTGGCGCAACTGTTTTGTCATAGTCCAGTCCGTGTACTTAATTTAATCCTAGGACACAAAGACACGCCTTGAATTTGAGAGGGTTGCCATGGCAGTTTTCTTTAATACTGAACACCCACTTTGTTTTTAGGATGTTTTTTGGGTGTTCCCCGTGGTATATTCTCTAAAAAACAAGTTCTTGGATGGATTCCAGTTGGATTTTGATTACTTCAAGCAACCTGGAGACTTCAGGAGATATCATAGCTTTTTCATAGCTTTCCCCAAATATTATTGATGGAAACCGTATCTTTGGGATGGTGCCAGGTAATCCTGGTTGGTGAGAAGAAGGTTGGATGCTGGGTTAGGTTCTTTGCATTTCTGAGAGCAAGCAGCCAGTTTTGAAGTTTGAGGCTGAGGATGAGTGACAGGCTCCAGGCTGTCCAATGAGGCAGAGTGAGAGTTTGAGGCCAAAGCGTCCATGTCAGAATTGGCGTTGGGTTGAGCGGTATTGTCCCTCCACCTTGACTCTGATAGTGGAGAAACTCAGGTCATGAAGTCTGGCTTGGCTTGATGTTTTTTTTTTGTTCCTTGAGTTTACCGGAGTTTGGAGATGGTTCAAGATTGAGAGTAAATGGTTTGGGATTTGGAGATCTCTCCATCTTCAAAAAGCGCACGTTTTGGTTTGGACCATTGAGAGAGATGGGTCAAGAATTCTGTAGGATAAGAGCAGAGGCTTGAAGCCTAAAAGAAGTCCTGAGGATCCTTTCTTGGCAACCTTGAGAACCTTGGTCCTGTTTTTGAGGAGGTAAAAGCAAGGGGACCCAATTGGCTTGAGGTAGTTTTTGGGCAGGCCATATCCACGGGAATCATTCCAGGGCATCGAGTCTGATCCTTCTCTTGGGAATTGTTTCAGAATGAGGCATGCACTCTTCAATATTTTATGCCATATGTTGATGGGCATTTTTGTGTAAGAGAGAATTTTCCTGGCAGAATCATGAATGGTTCAGTCTGCCCTTTCAGCTATGCAGCTGTGCTTGGGGTGGTAAGGTTTGGAGGATATTTTTTTGAAATATTTTTGCTTGAGGAAGTCCATTGGTGCACTTTATTTGAACTTTGTACCATTGTTGGAGCAAACTGTTATAATTATGGCCAGAAATTAGCTTAGGCAAATGAGCATTATTTAAAGCAAAAGAAATGCTGGAAAACTTGTGTCAATAATTGCTGATGGGATCTCACAATGGGGCAATACGTTGGATGATATTGGTGATGAATTTGATTGGATGATGAATGGATGATGGAAAACAGCAGGGAGATGAGCTCCTTAAGTACAAAAGATTGGCCTCTTGTGAACCCATGATACAACAAGCCAAAAGGCAAATTTTACGCCCCAAAAGAGCTCTACAGGCTCTACAGAACTTGTTACTTGGTTTGGAATACATCAGCACACATGGCGTCAGTCCCTGAACCGTTACAAACAGCCTCTTCTGGTCCATTCTGGTGTCTCCACTGTTACGGGGCTGAACCAGCTCCTTTGCTGTTCAATCCCCTGGCTGGTTGTTCATTACAACCAGCCCAGTTACTCTTATTGCCTTACTTACTGGATCGTTCCCTCATGGAGCCAGCCCCTGGCCCCACATATGGGCCAGGTGTGACCCAGGACTCACCTGGGTCCAGTCTCAACCTCACTTGGGGGGGGGAGTAACCGGCAGACATGACTGCCCCCCCCTCTTTCTCTCAAATCCCTGGTGGGGGCTGTCAAATGCCTTCACCAGGGGCCCTGGGAGTCAATACCCCCAGGGCGTCGTCCAGAATAGTGGGCTGGGGGTGATCAGATTCCCTCAGCCCGTCACAGCTTGCCCTTGGTAAAGGGGGGGGAGAGCGCCCCTCTTGTCTTGCTTTGATGGTTGGAGGGTGATCAGATCCCCTGTTGGGATTACTGCTCTTTCATCTCTAATCCCATGTAGTTTCTTCTTATTTCTTTCATTCTTTTCTGTCTGTTCTGTTCTTAATCATCTCTATTTTCTATTCTCCTCCACCTCTTCTGTTCCCTGTCATTCCCATCATAGTGTGACACTCAAAACTCATCCCCACTCAGTTGTCCTTACTCATTGTCACACGCGTGCACTCTGTTTCCAATTCTCATATGTTCACTAACCATGTCATGTTCTTGTGACATTTCTATCACTGTGTCCACCTGAGGACAGAGCTCAAGACTGGTGGAAGGATTTCCTTTCCTCATCCTTCTACCTATTGTCTCCTCTCTGAATTTCCTCAGTTGAGTAATGTTGTTCTTATGTTTCTTTCTCTCTGACTGATGTGTGTGAAATCAATCCTTCTACCTATTTTCTCCTCTCTGAATTTCCTCAGCCCAACATCCCTCACACCGCCGGTTGCTCTCTCTGCGGCCGGCATCATCATCCCCCGGGCAAGGGGGTGATGAAATCCCCCCTACCCTGACCTGTTGAATAAATTACTGTCTCCCATCTCTTTCTTTTTCATTTTCTTTGTCTTCCTGTTCTTTTCTTTTCTACCTGTCTTGTTTTCTTCCTGTAACCATTTTTTTCCTCTTAAATTTCACATCCGTGCTTTTCTATTTACATCAGTCACATCCGCGCGACCTAAATCAATGTCACAAATCTCTTCCCTTTCACACAAATGATTACCCATCTCGTCTTACTTCTCTTCTCAGAACCAGATAAAGATAATGATCAAAATCATCTTCCGCATACTCAAAACCACTACCAGAGACTCCACTTCACTCGACTCATCCTTTCTTTCTTCTTTCATTTTCTCTTTCTCTGTCTTTCTGTTTCTCATTTCTTCTCACAACGACCAACTCAAATCAACCCAAACATAACCTCTCAAGCTCATCCTTGAACAATACCTCACTTGTAAGACCTGAACTCATCGCAATCTCTTTTCTCCTCTCAGAAATCTGACCTTTATCAAAAACCACTTCCGAAAGTTCATCATCACAATCTCCTCAAAACTCAACCTAAAGTCTTTCAATCTTGTTGAACGTCTCAAGTCATTCTATAGCGGGTGTTGGTTTTCTTCTTTTTGTTATATTCTCTTTTTCTTTGCTTTCAAATCTCTTTTCCTTATTTTTCTCATGTCTCTTTAACTAATGTCTTTTATCTTAGCCCTCTATTTTCTTGAATTCTTAAATATTTCTCAGAAATTCAACACAGTTAAAAGCCAAACTCAATCCAACAAACCTAATTGAAGCCATGGAGGTATCCAGCAACAACAGCTTTTGCCAGATTATTTTCAAGGCAGCTCTTGAAGCGCTACCAATTCTTTCAGACGACAATTACTCCATCTGGAAGGACAAAATGTCAATGTTACTCAAACTCAAAGGAATAAGGGAAGCCCTAGAGGATGACTCCAAAAATCTTAGCGCAGGGGACAACATGGAAACAAGAGTCATTCTTCTCTCTTGAATCAACTCAATTACTCACAACAACGTGGTTAATCCATCAAATATCTCTTCCGCTTGATTGCTCTGGCAAACCATCAAGGAACGATTTGCATCCTTGCAAACCGCCAACAGAGCCCAAGTGTTCAATGAATTTCTCTACCAACAATTCAAACCTGACACAATCAGTCTCTTTATCACTGAAACAAAAATCTCCATTAAGAAGATGGTCAACGTAGGAATTGATCTACCTGACAAAATTCTTTCTTATCTCATTTTATTCAAATTTCCCCCGTCACTTCATTCCCTTTGACAACAAATTATGCACTTGGATAAGACTGTTACTCTAGATCTTGTTCTCAATCATCTCACACAACTGGAAAACAAAGTTAAAGTCAAATCCAAAGAAACTAAGCTTAGAGACTCTGCTCTTGTTTCATCTCGACCGCCCAAGAAACCTGTTCCCGCTGAATTTTGATGTAGAAAGGGATACCATAATCCTCAATCTCCAGATCATCCCAAAAGTAAATGTTGGCACCTCCAAGAGAATCTTTCTCCCGACTGGTGGAAGGAATCTCAAGCCCAATGGAGAGCGCAAATCAACTCCCAATCTAAGGCCAAGGAGGTTGCTCACTACGTGTCTCTTCTCACCACGTGGATTGAAGAGATTAATCCTTTAAATTGAATTATCCATGACTCTGGCGCCTCATGCCATATGTTCAACTCCCGAGAATACTTTACGCATCTTGAAGAAGTCACTGGTGACGAATTCATCAACACTGGGAAGAAGGACACAAAAATCCCCATTAAGGGGAGCGGCACAGTCAAACTAACTTGGAACAACTCATCTGTCTCTCTCAGTAATTGTTTCTTTGTTCCCAATCTTGTGGTCAATTTGATCAGTCCCGGCGAACTTATCTCCACCAAGAAGTGTACTCTCTCTTCTTTCAACAATCAATTCTCTCTGTTCGTCAACTCTCAACTGGCCTTCACTGGATTCATCAAGGAGAATCTTTTCATCCTCAACCCACCTTCTCAAATCGGGAACAACTATAAGTTGTGTCACTTATCACTTCATGATTCGAATTCCAATTCCATCTTATTCCTACATCAATCTTTTGGACATGCCAGTCCGTACCGTCTCAAAAATTTACTACGTTCTCTTTCCTCCAAAGCTCTATCTGACTTTCAATGCAAAGACTGTGTCTTCTCTAAAATTTCCAAATATCCATTCAAAGCTACATCAAGTCCAACAACCAGGCCGTTTGAACAACTGCACAAAGATTTAATTGGACCCATTAATCCTTCATCTTGCAATGACATGAACTACATCATGACCATCATAGACAATTTTTCAGGTTACATATCAGCAATACCTCTCATGCACAAATCCAACGCCTGCCTTCAACTCAAACTCATTCTTAATAATGAAAAGCAAAAAAAAATTGATTCCCTGCTACCATCTGTACAGATGGTGGTGGAGAATTTTCTTCATCGGAAATTAAAGATTTCTTTAAAATCAATTCCATCCAGATTTCAATTTCAGAACCCTATCATCATGAAAATAACGGCAAGGTTGAGAGAGCCAATCAAACTCTCACCAAAGCAATCAGGGAAATTCTTTGAAGCTCCAATTTACCTCTCAATCTTTGGGCGGAATTAGCCAAGGCCGCTTCTCTTTCTTTAAACCAAATTCCTAAGTCTCCAAATCTCCCTTCTCCCTATCAACTGTTTACCGGCAAATCTCTCCCCATTTCCTTTTTCCACCCAATTGGATCCAAGGTTGCATACCTTGACAACAAGATTAATCGCGGTGAAAAATTCAAAGACTGAGGGCTTCCTGGTACCCTTGTGGGCTATAACCCTAACTTTTTGTCCTTTCAAATTTTGAAACCTGACAATTTGATTATTTCCTCTAAACATGTAAAATTTCTCAAAAATTCTGATTCATTTCAGACTCCTGTGGGTTCTAGTCCTCACTCAGACCAGCTTCCAATTGATCTCAATGACAATCTCCTAAACTCTTCTCTTGATCTTTCTTCTCAAAATCAACCGGCTGATTCTGAATCCTCTGATTCTCCAACTAGCAAACAAGTATCAATCTCTCGTTCTCCAAACGACTCACCTAACAATTTGGAATCCGACTCAGAGTCTGATCCTTCTACTGAAATTGAAGATCAACTTATCCCTGGTTACTCTCTTCGCAATTGATAAAGCTTAAATCCTCCTGAATGATACAGATACCACCACTATTTCGTACCTCAATCTTTCAAACAAGCCAAACAATGTTCCAATTACCTAAAGTTGGAATCCTCCATGGACGCCGAATTAAATGGAATTTAAGCTCTTGATGTATGGGAGGATTATGACGGTCCTGATCCTGAAAATCCTCTCAATACTACGTGGGTGTATCGACTCAAGGACAACTGCCACGGCGACCCTCTCGTTTACAAAAGTCGACTCTGCGTGCAAGTTTTCAATCAAATCTATGGCTTGGACTATCAAGACACCTTCTCCCCAATGGTAAAAGCAGCCTCTCTTCAAATCTCTCTTCTTTTAGGACTGTTTCACTCACTTCCAATCTCACAATTTGATGTGAAGAGTGTTTTTCTGCAAGCCCCTCTCTCAGACAAGGTTATCATTAAAAGACCTAAAGGCTCTAATCAAAAATCCAAGTATCTTATTCTGCAAAAATCACTCTACGGTCTCAAGAAAGCCCCCGCAAACTGGTTCCAAACCCTTACCTCGTGGATCCAAGAACAGGGCTTTCACAAATCCATTTCTGACCCTTGTTTGTAAATTCATACTGCTTCCAATTCCGTGCTGTTCTTCCATGTCAAAGATCTCATCCTAGTTGGTCTTGGAGATGAGTTTCAAAAAAAATTCCTTAAAAGTTTTCCAAACTCAAGCAATCACAAACCCAATACTATTCTAGGCATGAAATATGAACGTATCGGAAATAAGATCCTCTTATCTCAACCCAAACACATTCAACACGGATTAGAAGAATTAAAAATGACTGAGTGCAAACCATCATCAATTCCTCTTACTGCTAACGTCAATCTTTCTTTGGCCACTGACAACAAATATGAAGAATTCAAATCCTTAAACATCAATTATTGTTCGGCAGTCTTTCTCATAAACTATACAGCTTGTCTGACACGCCCCAATCTAAGCTTTGCGGTGTCTAGTCTCTCAAGATTCTGTGAAAAGCCGGGAATTCTCCATTGGAGGGAGGTTAAGCAATGTTGGAAGTACCTGAAAGCAACTAAAGATCTCAAACTCACCTTGCAAATAAATCATACCGACACTCAAATACAATGTTTCAGTGACGCGACTTGGAGCAATGATTTAGATACGAGGCGCTTGCAATCTGGTCACCTATCTCTAATTTTCAATTCTCTTATTTCTTGGAGAAGCTATTGCCAGCGCAATGTCACTCACTCCACAACTGAAGCAGAACTGAATCCCTTGGTCAACTCTTTTCTCAAAGCTATCTGGATGAGGGGCTTAGTCTCTGAACTCTGGAAGACCAAAATTTCTCCTAGTTGTCACTTCATCAATAACAAAGAACTTGACGACAAGCTTAAAAAGTTTGGTTGCAATTCTAAAACTTGCCACATCAATATAAAAACAAAAGTGCTCCGAGAAGAACTCAAGCTAGGCAATCTGATGGTCGAGCTAATTCCTGCTAATGATATGAAGGCCAATGGACTCACCAAGGCCCTTCCTCTTTGTTCACTTTTCTTTCTCCTTCAACTTATAAACCCATCCCTCTCTACACCAACTTCAGTCTTACAAGTCACCGGGGGTGTTGAATAAATTACTGTCTCTCATCTCTTTCTTTTTCCTTTTCTTTGTCTTCCTGTTCTTTTCTTTTCTACCTGTCTTGTTTTCTTCCTTTCACCATTCTTTTCCTCTTAAATGTCACATACGTGCCTTTCTTTTTACATCAGTCACATCCGCGCAACCTCAATAAATGTCACAAATCTCTTCCTCTTTCACACAAATGTTTACCCATCTCGTCTTACTTCTCTTCTCAGAACCAGATAGGGATAATGATCAAAATCATCTTCCGCATACTCAAAACCACTACCAGAAACTCCACTTCACTCGACTCATCCTTTCTTTCTTCTTTCATTTTCTCTTTCTCCGTCTTTCTGTTTCTCATTTCTTCTCACAACAACCAACTCAAATCAACCCAAACATAACCTCTCAAGCTCATCCTTCAACAAGACCTGACTCGTAAGACCTGAACTCATCGCAATCTCTTTTCTCCTCTCAGAAATCTGACCTTTATCAAAAACCACTTCCCAAAGTTCATCATTGCCATCTCCTTGAAACTCAACCTAAAGTCTTTCAATCTTGTTGAACGTCTCAAGTCATTCTATAGCGGATGTTGGTTTTCTTCTTTTTGTTATATTCTCTTTTTCTTTTCTTTCAAATCTCTTTTCCTTATTTTTCTGATGTCTCTTTTACTAATGTCTTTTATCTCAGCCCTCTATGTTCTTGAATTCTTAAATCTTTCTCAGCAATTCAACATGACCAACCGCCTTGTTGCGGCCGGTTGCTGGCTGGTTCAACCCAGCAAGCCACCCCCTCCCCCTCGCAATGGCAAGCAAGGGGAGGGGGAGGGAGCCAGGGCCGCTGGCCCTTGATCCCCCGGCGGTGGACGCTAATTGAGATTGGCTGGACCTGCGCGGGCATGCACCACACGGGATCCCTTGGCCGCCGCAATAGCCCCGCACAAGCTGTTAGGCCCCGCGTGTGCCAAACCAAGGGATACAAGCCGCCCCAAGTGGGCCCTGGCGCAGGCAGCAGCGCCAAGGGGGCTGCAACATGGGCCACGTCCCCAATGGGACGCTCCAAGCCCGAAACCTGAGACAAACACACTTTGGCGGGCCAGACTGTCTGGCCAAGTATGTCCAAAATAAACCTTGGGCCCAATTATGCCCATGAAAGCCCATCTGGCTGTAATTGCCCATATAACTCACCGGGCCCTTTAGGGACAAACGTCCTCCTCCACATCAAATTGGGGCCACTCATAGGTTTCATTTGGATCATCATTGCTGGGCCAAGCATCCACAGCCATCTCCTCAGCATCAACTGAATCTGATTTTTGGTCATCAAAAGCGGCTAAAGAGGTGATATTGGCCTTCTTCCAAAAGATTTCATCCTTTTGAACATAAAAAGGGGCCCTTTAGGGCCCGTGTACCAACAGGCCTGTTTCATGCGTTTTAAGGCCAGTTTCCCCAAATCCGTGACATCCACACAGGCCCATATGGTTTCTGTCAGTGTCCAATGGGCCTGAGAGGCCCATATGTGCATCCCATTTGGATTACACTTATACGTAGCACACACGTAAGTGCATACGTATTTTAAGACACCCCCTTAATCCAAAAGGAGTGAAATCCACATGTTAGTCACAAAGCCTTTATCCTTGTTCCTATCTAAAGCCTTAGTCAAGATATCTGCAATCATTTCTACAGTGGGCATGTACCTCAAAACAATCTCCTTGCAGTCAAATGCATTGCAAATATATTTATAGTGAACATTGATATGATTTAATCTTGAATGGAACACTTGGTTTTGCGCCAACGCAATGGCACTCTGGTCATCAGAATACAACAATGCAAACCCTTGTGGCTCATGTGTATCCTCTAAGACTTTTCTCAACCATTTTGATTCCTGTGAAGATGCTAAGTAAGCTCTATACTCAGCCTCTGTTGATGAAAGACTTATTGCCAATACCTTCTTTGACATCCATGACACCATATTCTAACCTATGAAGAATACAAAACCACTTTTTGATTCCCTAGTGTTACCATCTGCCCAACTTGCATTGGACTAACCAACCAAATCAAAGTTTTCTGACTTTGTCAACAAAAGTCCCAGACTGTGCATTCCTTCAAGATACCTCATAACTCTCTTAAAATTGGACCAATTCCTCATGCTGGTCTTCTCTAAGTGTTGCAGCAAGACACCAATTGCAAAAGCAATATTGGGCCTTGTACACTGCCGCAAATAATTAAGCAATCCAATAGCTGACCTGTAGTTGTTCCCAGATTGAAAAAACTCCAGATACTCCTCATCTGTAGACTTCTCTAAACAAATAATTGAATGCATGGGAGTACCAAACTCCTTTGCATCTGGTAAGGCATATTGCTTAAGAAGAGCTGCTACATAGTGGCTCTGGTCTAACTTAATACCATTATTTCTTGGACTGACTTTCATATCTAGCACCTGTGGCACCAGACCAAGATCTTTTATCTTGAATTCCTTTTTGAGTGAATCCATTACCTCTCTATACCATTTCCAATAATGATAATGTCATCAACCCCTAAAAACAAAATTGCATCCTTTCTTACAAAAAGACAAGGTTCGTCCTTAGACATCTTGAAACCAATCTGTATAATTTTCTCACTCATGGTATTATACCACAACCTAGCTTCTTGCTTCAATCCATAAAGCGATATACATAGCTTGAGGACAAATTCCCCTTTATCTGCTGAAAGAAAACTTCTAAAAAATATTTTCTTCATGGTTTCTGGTTTAGTCTCTACTAACCATTCACAAAAACCATCACGGATTGACATATAAACAGTCTCCTCTCCAAGTTTTGCATTCAAGTATGCTGTTACAAAATCAGCTTGTCTGATTTCTTCACCCAACTCCACTTCCAGAGCAATGATGTACCAGAAGGTGGACAGCCTTCCAGTTTGTGAGAAAGTTTCTTGGTAATCAATACCCTCTCTCTGCTTGAAGCCCTGTGAAAGGCATCTGACTTTGAATCTTTTCAAAACTCCATTTGTGTCAAACTTCTTGTTTAACACCAATCTAGACCCCAAAATGGTCTTTCTTTTGGAACATAATCCCGCTTAACCACTTCAAAGACGCAATTATTTTCTAGAGAATCAAATTCCTCAAAAATAGCACTCTTCCAGTTATCTCTCTCATCAGAATTCATAGCTTGGCCAAAGCTATTTGGGTTAACCCTATTACCCATTTCTGAACTCAACTCCAGGACTTCATTGAGCATACACTGTTCCTGAGATGTATCTTCCTCATATCCTGCGGCACCATAATGGGACTTCCATTCCCCATACCTATCAACTGGTACTCTAATCCTACCACTCTTTCTAACTGGGGCTGGAGGCTCATCAGGTTCCAAATTAATGGACTCCCCTGAAGCAGGCACTGAACCCTCTGGTGGAACGTCTGCCATTTCTTCATCTTCTTGAACCACATGTTCCGCAGCCTTTGCTAGTTAAATAGGTACTAATTCTATTTCTTGCTGTGACTTATTCACACAACATCTTCACTACTTTTGAGTGGAAAGGTACTTTCATCAAATTTTACATCCCTACTACGGATAATTTTTCTTGTCCCTGGACAATAGATCCTATACAATTTACTTATTAAATCATAGCCTACAAGTGCCCCTGTTCTGGCTCTAGGATCCAATTTTCTAACCATCTCATTATGGTGGACACTATAATACACCAAGCAACCAATTGTTCTTAGGTGTGATTTTTTGGGGTACAACTTCCAAAAGCTGATAATGAGGAATCTTCCCATTAACCCTTACAATTTTATGCAACAGACAGACTGTACACATCAACTCAGCCCATAAGAACTTTGGTAGAACAGATTGAGACATAATAGTTCTGACCATTTCCAGTAAATTACTATTCATTCTCTCAACTATTCCATTATTTTGTGGAGTACTTGCAGTAGTGACTATATGAGTGATAACATAATCTTTCAATAACCTCTCAAACTCTTAACTCACAAAATAACCACGTCCATCAGTTATAACCCTCTTGATCTCCTTCATTCAACAATTCTGTTGCCAGACTTTGAAGATTACAGAAACCTCCTCTGTGGTCTGATCCTTAGATCAAATTGGTTTAACCAAAACATAATTAGTTGCAGTATCAAATAAATTTATTAAGTATCTTGCCCCACCAAGGGACTCCAGTGTGAATGGCCCTGCCAAATCAATGGAAAATTCCTCTCTAGGAACATCAGTGCAATCCCTACTCTTTGAGAGCACATTTCTAGTGTTAGCCCCCAAGGTACAAATCTCTCACATTTGCTGTCCTTTACCTTATGGCCACTTCTAATGTGAACAACGGTGCTCAAAACTGAGATTTTGAACAAGCTTGCACACAAAAGCTTGTTCCGAACCCATCCACTAAGAGCAGTTCTCCCATTGATATCAATAAAAAACCTATCTTCTTTAAGATAACAAATCTGGAAACCTTTTTCAACAACAATTCAAGGGACACAAGGTTATAAGGCAACTCTGGTACATAGAACACTTTCTCAAAAGAAATTTTGAAACCAAAGTGATTTGCAAGAATAAATTTTCCAATTCCTTTAATCTGAATTGTTCTGCCTTTCTGACCAATATTTACAACTCCATCATAATCACTAAGATTTGAAAATAAATTTGGTTCAAAGAACATGTGATCTGTACACCCAGATTCAATCAAAACAAGAACATCCTCCTTCAATCCTAATAGGAAAGAAGCTTTATCAGTCACTGATAAGTTCTTATCTTTCAGGTTTAGATTACTCACTTTGTAATCAATCAAGTCCATTTCTTGATCCTCATCAATTTTGGCCTTCTTGTTGCGACCTTCTTCCCCAACAACCATTTTGATTGGACCATCAAATGCCACCATTGCAACATTTTCAGTTGTGAGCTTGACCTCCTGGTCATTCTCTTTGGACTTCTTCCTCTTCTTGGCCTCCTTGAAATACTTAGCATAATGCCCCTTATTCTGACAATTATAGCATAAGACCTTGGACAAATCCTTTTTTGCCTTCTTGCAAGATTTTCCAGTCTTTCCAACAAGGGATGTTCCAGAACCCCCCTTCATTTTGAACTGAATTTTCAATCCTTTTCAGCACATCCACCTCCCCAGGAAGAGAATCCAATTGAGAAATAATTCTGACTAAAGAATCAAACTCCTTTGGTAGCTTCTGAAGGATTAAGAGTGACAAACACTCAGGGTCCATGTTAAGTCCTGATGACTTAAACTTGGCTATGCTAGACCCTGCCTCTGAAACAAACTGTTTACAATTGAAATATTGTAACTTGAACAGTTTATTAAAAGCTATACCCTTCTGATGAACAGAATCACCAGAATACTTGGACTTAAGCAACTTCCAAAGGATGCTAATCCTGCTTCTCTCAGCTTCCCTAAGAGTATTGGAAACTCATGTGACATTATTCTCATCAAGATGCCTAAGGATGAGATGATAAGACTTTTTCTCCACCTCTGAACTGATCAAAGTTTCATCTGCCTCCATTATCTCCCCACAACTAATTTTTTCCAGCTCACTATCCATAAGGACAGCCCAAGCATTATAATTTAGACTGTTCAGAACTATCTTGGTGGAGCTAACATCAGGGATAAAGGACATCTTCTTCAAAAACTTGAGGTATTTGAGGTTCTCCAGAGTGAGGTACAAGGGTCAAGATGGCTTGGAAGTAATCATGATGTTGGTACTGATAATGTGTTATAATTATGGCCAGCAATTAGCTGAGGAAAATGAGCATTATTTAAAGAAAAAGAAATGCTGGACACCTTGTGTCAATAATTGCTGATGGGCTCTGACAATTGGGCAATATGTTGGATGATATCAGTGATGAATTCAATTGGATGATGAATGGATGATGGAAAAAAGCAGGGAGAAGGGCTCCTTAAGTAAAAAAGATTGGCCTCTTGTGAAACCATGATACAAGAACCCAAAAGGCAAATTTTACGCCCCAAAAGAGCTCTACAGGATCTACAGACCTTGTTACTTGGTTTGGACTATATTATCCCGCATTGCCTCAGTCCCTGAACCCTTACAACCAGCCTATTCTGGTCCATTCTGGTGTCTCCACCATTACAGGGATGAACCAGCCCCTTTGCAATTCAATCACCTGGCTGGTTGTCCATTAAAACCAGCCCATTTAGTCTTATTTCCTTACTTACGGGATGGTTCCCTCATGCAGCCAGCCCCTGGCCCCACATATGGGCCAGGTGGGACCCAGGACTCACCTGGGTCCGGTCTCAACCTCACTTGGAGGGGGTTTGACCGGCGGACATGACCGCCCCCCCCCCTCTTTCTCTCAAATCCCTGGTGGGGGCAGTCAAATCCCCTCACCAGGGGCCCTGGGGGTCAATACCCCCAGGGAGTTGTCAAGAATAGTGGGCTGGGGGTGGTCAGATCCCCTCAGCCCGTCGCTACTCCCCCTTGGTATGTGGGGGGGGGGGGAGAGCGCCCCTCTTGTGTCACTTTTCTGGTGGGAGGGTGATCAGATCCCCCCCACCGCCAGTTTCTCTCTCTGCAGCTGGCATTGTCATCCCCTGGGCAAGGGGGTGATGAAATGCCCCCTGCCCTGACCAACCGCCTTGTTGCAGCTGGTTGCTGGCTGGTTCAACCCAGCCAGGAACCCCCTCCCCCTTGCAATGGCGCGCGAGGGGAGGGAGAGGGAGGCAGGGCCGCTGGCACTCGCTCCCATGGTGATGGCCGCTGTTTGCGACTGGCCGGGCCCCCTTTGCCACAGCCCTGCGTGGGCCGTTGGGCCCCGCGTGGGCCAAACCAAGGGATACAAGCGGCCCTGAGCGGGCTGCGGCATGGGCAGAAGCCCGAGCAGGCTGCAACACGGGGGATGGCCGGAAACCTGAGACAAACACACTTTGGCGCGCCAGCCCATCTGGCTAAGTATGTCCAAAATAAACCTTGGGCCCAATTATTCCCATACAAGCCCATTTGCCTGCAATTGCCTATTTACCTCAACGGGCCCGCTAGGGCTCATGTACCAATAGGCCTGTTTCATGCGTTTTGGGGACAGTTTCCCCAAATCCATGGAATCCACACAGGCCCGTATGGTCCATGTGAGTATCCAATGGGCCGGAGAGGCCAATATGTGCATCCCATTTGGATTACACTTATATGTAGCACACTCCTAAGTGCATATGTATCTTAACACAAAATTCATTGGGGCAGTACCCTGTTCTAGGAAATTCTTTTTCAATTATTTCAATGAGGACTTTGGAAGCTTCATCCTTATTTTTAAGAGGGAAGGTGGAAAGGTATCCTGACTTGTTATATGTCAAGGTCAAGATGTATCTTTTGCCAATCTTTGACTTGGGTCTGAGTGGGCCAATGGTTTCAAGGTAGATCCTCTGGAAGCCTCTGGTTGCAGGATGAGATTAATGTTTGAAGCTGGCCTTGTTTACCTTGCACTTCAGGCAGTTGATGCAGGAGAAGGACTGGACAAAGTGGAAGGGAATGCTTTTTATAAGCGGCTTCACCCTGGCAATTCCTGCGCGGCTGTATCATTGGTGGATGTTGAGGAGTTGTTCCTTGGAGGTAACATTGGAGTATGCCTGGGTTGAGGAGGTGGCATACGGGTCATTGGAGGTTTGTAGTTATTCCGCATGCGGGATTGTGAGTGATCTTCTAGGGAAGATCAACAAGGACCTGTTGTTATTTATGCATTGGCGCAACTTAGTGTTGGGGGGAATTGGCAATAGGATCATAAAATCTACTTCAAATCATTGGATTGGGTAAGGATCGAACTATTAGTAAGGAGAATCAGCGCAAACACACAGAGGCGGGGGGAAGAGGATTCTTTAATTAGCAGTTTACCTTCCTTTCCAGGGTAGCTAAGGGGGGGTCAGTGCGGAATGCACGGAGGAAAGAGGGGTCTTTCATTTGGGGTTTTCATTCTTGTGTTATTTGTTGTATATATAAGGAAGATTTTCTTTATTGGAAAAGAGGGGGGGAGGATATGGATCATCACCTTGGATGAGATTATCGGACATTATATGACATAATTGGAGATTATTGGAGATTATTTCAATTATTGGAGTATTGGAGTCTATTTTGACGGAGAATTATAGCTAGATTCTTTTCTTCTTTTAATTTGGAGTTTAATTACCAGAAAGAGTTTTTGAAGGTCATATCTAGGGGAAATAGTTAAAGTGCACAGCTTGTCGGGGAGTCCATCTTGTTTATTTACTATTATTAAATTGCAAGTTGGCTTCAGTGGTTTCTGGATTGGGTGAAGAAGTGGAGTTTGATTAGGAATTGCAGAGGTAAAGGAGTGTGACTCAAGGCCTACTGGGCTTTCCAGAACTTGGAGTGAGTTTGTTGCGGTTTTGTGGAGAATTTTACCAAACACGCAATCTCTTTCCACAAATTGGGGGTCTTGCAGGGACATTCGTTTCTCTGTTATAATACCTGGTACTGTCTGCGGAGATATTCTTTTTTTTAGTTCTTATTCTTTCTTTTACTGCCATGATGATGGGAGATTTTGAGGCCTGTTTGGTTGACTCACTTCCAACTCACCAACAGGCAACCAGTAGAGCACCACCGTATAGAAGCCCTCCTTGTCAGACCACCAGTCTGGAAGGCCGCTGTCAAGAGTGGCCACAGGGGGAAGATCAGCGTATGCCGCACCAGATATTCTTGAGGAGCATCAAGGGAGCAGAGAAAAAATTAGGCTAAGTGACTGGTTTTGGCCAGAGGATTTTCACCAATTTCTGGAACAGTTTGAGAACACGGCCAACAGCAAAGGCACAAATGACATTGACTGGGTCTGGAAAATAGTCAACTTCATCCCAGATGAGGATAATCTGCCGGATGTGGAGGGTATGGAGGTTTACAGAGAACAAAATAGGGGAATTTTGCAGGGGGAAAAAGTGGAAAAAGGGGGGTCATGGGAGGAGAGGTTCCAGAAAGTGGATCTTGAGCTTCTTGAAACCAACAGGGGAAGGGAAGGAGGTGTTTCCTCCCGGACATTGTTTGGTGAGTATTGTTCCTCATTTGATTGAATTTTGAAGTACCTTTTCCACAAAAAAATCTGGGAGGAGGATACTTTCTCTGTCAAGAGGACTTTCACGTGGGGTCTTGTTGAATCCTCCTCCAAATATTCTCCTCAAACTTACTAAGACAGCCACAACATACGCTGCCATTCTGCGCACTGCTAGCCCGCACTTGGCGTAGCACTGCTCCCTCTCTCTCTCTCTAGCTCGCGGCCCCTGGCCTCACTCATCAACTCTCCTGGAGGATTTGACCGGGACCTTTCTTGCTTCCTTTCCTTTACATGTGTGATCTTCTCTCCAATTCTATTTCTAATCCTCTTATTTTCATTTTCCTTTCATTTTCTCCTTTGTCCAAAACTTTTCTTTCCCTCTTCCCATTTTCAATTCTCTCTCACGCTTCAATCCTCCTCATCAACTCAACATCAATTCTCAATTGCCTATTCCCGATCCACCTCAGACGCCTCAATCACAAACCCTCAACTATCCTTCACCAACTCAAGTCTCTATTGTCAATCCTGATTCCCTCAATGCTCATTGTCAACTGTCTGGTATGATTTCTGCTGCCCTTTTTCTACCTGTTGTTTTCTCCAATTATCTTGTCTCTCATCTCTCAACTGAATCCCGTTGTTCTCCAGACTGTGTCTTGTCCCTCTTGGTCATGATTTCTTTCCTTCAGTGAAATTCAAATAACACGGTTAAAAGCTGAATTGCACAAGTCGCTAATCTTCTGTCAAGACCATAGAGGGACCTGGCTCTTTGGACGGATTTCGGCAAATCATGCTCAAAGCCGCACTTGAAGCCGTTCCCAACCTTACCGACAAAAACTACTCAATCTGGAAAGATAAAATATCTATCCTCTTCAAACTCAAATGAATCAAATCTACCCTTGATGAAAATTTCAAAAATCTCAGCTCCTCCAATGACCTTGAAACCTGCGTAATCATTCTTTCCAAAATCGACTCTACTACTCACAATAATGTAGTCAATCAGGACAACATTAACTCATCCAAGAGTCTTTGGAAGACAATCAAGGAAAGGTTTGCTTCATCTCAAACCACAAATTGAGCTAGAGTCTTCAATGACTTCCTATATCAGTCTTTCAAACCCAAGGCAATTTCTTCCTTCATCACAGATATCAAAATATCCCTCAAGAAGATGATTGACTTAGGTATAGAACTCCCTACGGATATAATGGCCTACCTCGTGCTTTTCAAATTTCCAACTTTTCTTCACTTGCTCCGACAGCAAATAATGCACTCTGACAAGGAAGTCACTGTCAACCTTGTTCTCAACCACATAACCCAACTCAAGAACAAATCAAAGTCCAAAATCACCAAAGGACCAGTTCAAGAAACCGCACTTGTTTCAAACAAACCAAAAACCTCAACGGCCAAAGGTCCTTGCTGCAAGCAAGGCTACCACAATCTGAATGCAACAAATCATCCTGAGGAAAGCTGCTGGCATAAGTACAAACACCTTGCACCCAATTGGTGGAAAGAATCGCAGGCTAAATGGAGAGCCCAACGGCAATCCAAAAATCCCAAAGTAGCTCATTACCTCACTCTTCTCACTACTTGGATTAACAAGGTCAATGCAGATCATCGGATCATTCTTGACCTGGGGGCCTCATGCCACATGTTCAATTCAACTCAATACTTCACATCCCTTCAAGAATGCAACGAAGGACACATCAGAACTGGAAAAGATGGCGCAAATCTCCCAATCAAAGGAAAAGGAGACGTGTTCCTTACTTGGAAACACTCCCAAATCTGTCTCTCTGACTGCTTAATTGTCCCAGATCTAGTGATCAACCTCATCAGCCCAGGAATCCTAGTCTCCAAAAAGCAATGCTCAATCTTTGCCCATGGCACCTCCTTCAAGGTTTTCCGCTCCAACGTGCTTGCGTTCAAAGGATTCATCCGCGACAATCTCTTTGCTCTCAATCTTCCATTGTCAATTGGAGATCAATCCAGAATCAGCTACTTGACTCAAAAAACCTTTGATGATGACAAACTGCTTTACCTCCATCAATCTCTTGGCCATGCAAGCCCTCTTTGGTTAAAGAAAACACAACCAAACATTCCTAATGCCCTTATTGAAAATTTTCAATGCCCAGATTGTGCCTTCTCCAAAATCACCAAGAACTCTTTCAACAAGAAAGCTAACCTTGCCTCAAAACTGTTTGAAAAACTCCACGTTGACCTCATGGGACCAATCAACCCAGAATCCCGCAGCAGGATGAGGTACATCATGACAATCATCAACAGCTGCTCTGGTTATCTATCAGCCATCCGTCTAAGAAACAAACCTGACGCATGCGTTAACCTTTTATCTATTCTCAGATTCAAAAAGCAAAAACAAGGCCATTTTCCCTCCACTATCTGCTCCGAAGGCGGAGGCAAATTCGTATCTTATGAATTACAATCCTTCTTTGAAGAGAACGCCATACAACACATCGTAACTGAACCCTATCACCATGAACACAACAGTCGGGCGGAGCATGCTAACCGAACTATAGCTGAATCAATCAGGACTAATCTTTGATCCTCCAAGCTTCCGCAGCATTTTTGGGCTGAAGTGGCTAAAGCCTTGACTCTCATGCTCAACCAAATCCCAAAGCTCCCGTATCAAAAATCCCCATACAAAGTCTTCATCAACAAGTCACTGCCTCTGGATTACTTCCACCCTCTGGGCTCCAGAGTAGTGTACCTAAACATGAAACTCTCATGCGGGGAAAAATTTGCCAATTGGGGGCTCAAAGAAACTCTCATAGGCTTCAACCCTGATCTGCTCTTGTACCGCATTCTCAAGCCCAACAACGCAATTATCTCCTCTAAACACATCAAGATTATCAAAGCCAATTCAAATGCTCCCTCCGACAACAACTCATCAACTGTTAGCCCGCTTGACATCAACTTTCCAACTACTTTCTGTTCTTCTCCTTCCATCTACTCTCCTACCACTAACCCACACCCTCTACCAGGCGGCGATTCCATGTCCTCAGAATCTGAATCATCCTCGGCCTCTGACAATCAAAGCTCCAACTTGTCAATTGATGCAGCTGAGGAACTCGCTCCCTCCAGGCTGCTTCGCGATTGATCTCTGCTCAAACCACCCAATTGCTATGGCTATCACCACTACTTCTTTCCGAAGTCCTATGAACAAGCAAAGAAATGCCGAGACTTCAAAAGGTGGGAATAATCAATGGATGTTGAGCTGAACGGTATAGAAAGCATTGAAGTTTGGGAAGACTACGACGGGCCTGAACCAGCCAATCCTTTAAATACAACCTGGGTTTAACACATTAAGGATAATTGCCACGGGGATCCGCTCATCTACAAAAGTAAATTGTGCATACAAGGGTTCAATCAAATCTACGGGCTTGACTATCAAGATACCTTCTCCCCAACGGGCAAGGCAGCTTCACTCAGAATAGCACTTCTGTTTGGGCTCCATCACAAGGTACCTATCTCTCAATTTGACATCAAAAATGCATTTCTACATTCTCCGCTTAACAAAGACGTGATCATAAAGACCCCAAAATGATGCCCTAGAAACTCCAGATATCTCAAGCTAAAGAAATCTCTTTATGGACTCAAGAAAGCCCCTCTCAACTGGTTCAACACCCTCACTCAATGGCTATCCAGCCAGGGATTTCACAAATACTCCAGCGATCCCTGCCTTTATCTGAATCCTCAACACAAATCTATCATCTTCTTCCACATTGACAACCTCATCCTCATTGGTCTTGGAAATCAATTCAAACAGAACTTTCTCAAGCTTTTTCCAAACTCCATCGCACATGAACCAAACACCATCCTGGGCATGAAGTATTCCCGGGAGAACAATAAAATTCTTCTTTCCCAACCAAAACACATTGACCACGGACTTGAAGAACTCAATCTCAGTGATTGTCACCCCTCCTCAGTTCCGCTGACTGCCCACCTAAATCTGCAACCAGCTACAGACAATGAACATGAAGAATTCAAATCCCTCAACATCAACTACCGGTCCGCGGTCTTTCTAATGAACTAAATTGCTTGCCTCACTTGCCCAGACATCAGTTACGCCGTTTCCAGCCTGGCTTGATTCTGTGAAAGACCCAGAATCAACCACTTGCAAGAATTTAAGCGGTGCTGGAAATACCTGAAGGCTACCAAACATCTCTCCCTCTTACTAGAAGTGAAACACCCCAAGACTCAGCTGCTTTGTTACAGCGACGCCACCTGGAACAACGACCTGGAGACAAGACATTCTCAATCCAGCCATCTCACCCTCCTATTCGGATGCCCCATCTCCTGGAGCAACTACCGCCAACGGAACGTTACTCATTCAACCACCAAAGCTGAACTAAATCCACTGTTGGATTCATTCCTGAAGGCTATATGGATGAGAGGACTTATTTTGGAAATGTGGGAAAAACCAATTCAACCCAGTTTACATCACATTGACAACAAGGGGCTTGACGACAAATTAAAAAATTTTGGATGAAACTCAAAGATTTTCCATATTGACATCAACACCAAAGCCATCCGCAAAGAACTCAAAGCCAACAATCTCAAGATCAACCTCATTTCTTCCTCCAATATGATCGCTGACAGTTTAACAAAGGCCCTACCTAAGGGCGCTCTTGCAAAACTTCTTCAAGTTATCAATTCTCAATTCACACATCTTGAAATCCTACCAGCCACAGGGGGTGTTGAATCCTTGTCCAAATCCTCTCCTCAAACTTCCTAAGACAGCCACAACATACGCTGCCAGTCCGCGGACTGCAAGCCCGCACTTGGCGTAGCACCGCTCTCTCTCTCTCTCTCTAGCTTGTGGCCCCTGGCCTCACTCATCAACTCTCCCAGAGGATTTGACCGGGACCTTTCTTGCTTCCTTTCCTTTACCTGTGTGATCTTCTCTCCGATTCTATTTCTAATCCTCTTCTTTTCATTTTCCTTTCATTTTCTCCTTTGTCCAAACCCTTTCATTCCTTCTTCCCATTTTCAATTCTCTCTCACGCTTCAATCCTCCTCATCAACTCAACATCAATTCTCAATAACCTATTCCCCATCCACCTCAGACGCCTCAATCACAAACCCTCAACTATCCTTCACCAACTCAAGTCTCTATTGTCAATCCTGATTCCCTCAATGCTCATCGTCAACTGTCTGGTATGATTTCTGCTGCCCTTTTTCTACCTGTTGTTTTCTCCAATTCTCTTGTCTCTCATCTCTCAACTGAATCCCGTTGTTCTCCAGACTGTGTCTCGCCCCTCTTGGTCATGATTTCTTTCCTTCAGTGAAATTCAAATAACAGGAGTTAGCTCTGAGTTGCGCGGAAGGGGACACAGAAAGCTTTGCAACAGAGGATTAATTTTTAGGTTGCAGGATGGAGGGGTAACCCTACTTCCAGACATGAAGGACAGGAGGTTGTAGGCGAGTTGGAATCAGCAGAACTTATGGAGGAGGACCCAAAGGGTTTTGGAGAAGAAGGATGTGCAGGTGAAAAGGTTAAAAGGGCCGGTAACACCAAAGGAAACTGCTGAAATGACAGAGATGTTTAAAAAAATGTGTCTTTTCTGGCAGAAAGCTATAGAAAATCCAGCTGCAACAGTACCAGAACCACAAAAAAGAAAATCTAATGCGCCAATTCAGGGGCCATTGAGGGCGCCGCCAAGGAACAAAGGCAAGCCTTGCGTCTACCAATGCTATTACTGCTGGGAAGATGGCCATCTTAATAAGTTTTTTAAAGATCTGAGTGCAGACGTGTGGAGCAAGATAGTTGAGATGGATGAAGGGAATTTTTTACCCTTCAGGAGAAACTATACCAGATATGCTGGATCAACCTTCCCCACAAAATCTGGCTCAAGAAGGGGGGGCAGGGAAGAAGGAAGCTAAAGCTTCAGTTGGGTACACTTTTCCCATAACTTGGGAACCCCAAGAATTTTTGGTGGAGGTTAGAGAAATTTTCTCTGATGAGAGGAGAATGAAACTTGATTGTCTTACTCCTGCCAAGGCACTGGAACAGGCAGCTTTAGTCATAGAGGGGGGATCCTGCAGGAGGGCCAGAAAAGTATGAAGGAGAATCTGCGGAACAGACCACCCAGTTTCCCTAACTTTGAAGGAACTAGCGGAAATCTCACACGTAAGGGCAAAGGAGATGGTTGGGGTTTTCAAGCAGTTTGCAGGGAATAAGGAGGACAACCCAAAACCCAGAAAAGAGGGGAAGGTTGGTTCTCTCAACGCGGGGGAGGAAGTTTTAGGAGTTAGCGGTGCTACCTTGTGCCACTTGGGATATGTACAAATGCGGATTGGAGGCTAACAGTGTCAGGAAAGGCCCTTCCATTAAAATTTGAAAACAAGGGGGGATTGGTCAAAAACAATTCAAAAATCGGGTTGTGGACTTTGGGAGGTTTTTAATGCGTGGTTGAACGGGTGGTGGAGGAGGAAATGACAGAAGTGGAAAAGGTTTTGGATCCACTGTTGTATTTGGTAGTTAGTCGGTCAGAGGTCATACTTGGCAGGCTGTTCCTTTTCAACTTCTGGACATCTCTTGGCTCCTGTCTGGTGCTAGAGAGGGATCCCTTACTGCTGCCGATGCCTCTGGGAAACGCTACAAGACAACCATCTGTTGGCTTGAAAGTGGTGAATGGGAACATGGAAAGGGCTGCCATCTTGTGGAAGGCAGCCATGAAGATTTGGAAGAGGATTTTTGAATGTTGGCCATGTGGCCTGTGCTGGGAAAGCTCTGTCCTTGCGCAGAAGTTCAACAGATAAGTAGCAGGGAGAAGGAACCCCCGTAGCGCAGTCCAATGTGACTTGGGCAGAATGTAGAAGAGTGGGGGTTGGTGCAACAATGATGGGAGCCGGGATAGGATCAAAAGTGAGTCCTTCCTTGTATGAGCCTCTGATGGTCCCATTTTTGTGGTACTAAAGCAGGATGGGAAGAGTTTGTGGATCATACACAACCTGCAGAGGTTACACTTGATCACAATAAGAGACGGGGGGTTTCCTCCGCAGGTGAAGGAGTTTGTGAAGAATATGACCAAAAGAGTTTGCTACAGGTTATTAGGGGAAATGGGGGGTACAATCGGAGGGAGCTACATTGGGAGTCCTGCCCAATGACGCCTTTTGAAAGGTGGTTGGGGAGACTTCTGTTAAGGCGGCTTCTGCAGGGGGTGAATAATTTGATAGTGGTTTACCAGGAGCAGATTACAAGGATGTTTCAGGATGATGTTCAGGAAACAGTGCAGATATTCATTGATGACATGGGTATCAAGGTGCCATGGAGTAATTACTGTGGAGAAACTATTGTGGGAAATTTGGGAATCAGGTGGTTTGTCTGGGAGTACGCGCAGACTTTGGAGAGAATCCTGTTCTGGATAGAGGAAGAGGGTTTGACCGTTTCTGGTAAAAGTTGTATGGTGTACTTTCCAGCCTTACAATTCCTTGGACAGAAGGTTTAGGCAAAAGGGAGGAAAATCACTAAGGCCAAATTTAACAAAGTTTTGGAATGGCTTACTCTGCAGAATGCTTCTCACGTTGTAAGACTCCAAACGGTGCTAAGCCGTGGCAGTTCTGTGGAGCGGAAAGGTGCTGTTTAGGCTGCCCTCCTAGGAGTTACAGTAAATATTCAAATGTAACCGGAATCAAGGTCCAGAACCTTATGGATGAGAAATCAAAGTAAGGGAAGAGGATAAGAGTTGTTGGTAGCGATGGAAACAACACTATCTGAGGCAAGATGGTTCAGGGAAATACTTGAACAAATAAGTCAAGGTTTGTTCAGAGTTCAATAGAACAAGGCAGTTGTAAGTAACAACGCCCACAAGCTAATAACCCTGGTCGTCAGCAGCTGATTAGGAAAGATCAACTCAATCCAAACCAACCTCCAGGTTCTCAATGAACCTGCCCAACTCTCTGCAATCAAGCGCTTGAAGGGTACCAGATAACTGTGGGAGGCTGAACAAAACAAAAGAAATTTGTTTATGAAGCTCTAGAAGCAAATCATTAACGAATTTGAGCAAGAATATCCCAACACTTCTCAAGGGACTCAAGAATAGCGTGGCGAAATTCAACCTTAAAGAAGAAGGGAGGTATAACACTCCAGGTTTTAAGCTTACTAAAACCTCTTCAATCAAAAGTGATTGGCTCCAGAAAGATGATCAAGGAGAGATCAAGACCAGTATGGTTGGAAAAAGGGATCAGAGTGGTATAACACACCCAAGAATTCAGACAGACAGGAATTCTTCTTCAACCAGCAAGGCTATTGGTTGGTGATAAGGATCAAGGTCACAAGGGACAGAGTTTGAGTATGGAGGCTCAAAGGATCAAGGGGGAAATCATGGATATAGCCGGATAAATTGCTCAGATAGGTGGGGAAGGATGCCCACAGATAAGTTGATTACTGATGATGAGGGAGACAGGTGAGATGATATGATGATGGTCTCCTAGGATGCTGGGATCCTGGGCCAAAAGGCAGGGGAGAGCCCCTCCTTTTATAGACATGAGGCCCTGTATACTATGTACAAGAGATACTACAAATAGGTGCGGAAAAATGAAAACATAAAAAAAAGATGACATGAGGGGAAAAAAAGTGAAATGTCGCCCGCGTCGAGAATGACCGCGGGCAACCAGATGGACACCCGCGACAGCGGTCGCGGGTGTCGACAACGGCTGTTGTTGCCCAATTGGTGGCAACAACGGGGTGAAGGTTCTGACGGCCGCAAGCGGTCGCTCGCGGTTGTTGGTCGGATCAGATGATGGGCGAGGGTAGCAGATGATGGAGAGTTGGAGGATGAGATCGGTAGACAGTTGATGAGAGCGAGTAGAGGAGGGGGAGGAAGAAGATGAGGGTTGGGAGGATCGAAGAATATAGATCGAGACAGGTGGCCAAGGATCGATTGAAGGCGTGAATCTGAGCGAGGGATGAATCGAAGACGAGAGGTTTGATGAAAACCCGATCCATGGTTGGTTAAGGAATTGACAAATTCAAAGCAGGAGGCGCTAGCGATGACGGTGAGACCAATCTGAGAGAGATGGAGAGCAATCTGATGGCCGACCAAACCAGGATCGGCGCCTAGGATGATGATGATCCGGTGATGGGTCTAGTTCTGAGGGATGAGATTTAGTTTGGGATGAGATAGGATGAGATGGTTGGATGAGAAGAGATGAAACAATGGAGATGATAGGATCAAAGGGATCGTTGAAGGTGGTTTGACGATTGCTCGCGTCAACAAAAGTCAGGGCCGCGAGCGCGACAAGTAGGATTTGAACATAGGAGGGGGGGATTGAAGCGGAGAGACAGGCAAGAGACCTGTCCTAGACCGCTAGGACAGGGAGAAGTTGAGAGATGGGGGGAAATGAAGACACCCATAGGGGTACAACCAAAAAAAAAAAAAATTATTTTTTTTTTTTTTTTCTGTGGTGTCCCGGATTGGTCACCACAACGTTTCCCAGATTTAACGTCTATGTGGATGGGTATAGATCTTCATTGAGCGTTTTGAGGAGGTAGCTATCCCGTTGCAAAAACTGATGAGGAAGGGGGCTGAGTGGGTCTTGTAAGAGATTCAAGAAGAGATTCAATAGCGCTCACTGCAAATACTTTATCTATAGAGTATTGCATGAACCACTCCATCCAATGCAGAGCCTTCATAGATTGAGAGATGGTACTTGGCTTGAATTTCTAGTTTGGATTCATCATTTTCCTTTATCTTTCTTCTTCATTCTATTTTCCATTTACCATTCCTGTCAATCCACTAAGTCCATCATTGTCCATCATCCCTACAAAATTGAATACCTCAAAACTTGAACAATACAAAGAAGGTCAGATGACCTTTAACACCATTGGTACAAAGAGTTGGTTTGATCTCAAGTCATTCCCGACTAACCTTCTCCATTGACCAGAAATCAACACAAATCCAGATTCCTTCCATCCCATCAACTTTATCATCACCTCACAGTCATCTCCATACACTCCACCACCTAGTCTCCTCAAATGTCCTACCTCCTGATTCAACAAGGTTCCTAGGCCACAAGCCTTCAATGCCCACGTTGGTTGTTTTTCATGTTCATTTAGTTATTTCCTTTCTTCACATCCTCATGCTCACTCTTTCTCTCACTCATGCTTGAACACATTGAATGAAATGAAAAACTCCAGTGGTCCTGGTTTTTGACTCAAATTCTTTCACGGTTAAAAGCCAAAACTCCATCAAACATACCGCAAAATGGCATCATCAACACCAGGACCGGCGGGAGATTTTTCCAAGGCACTGGCTCTTAAAGGAATCTACAAATCTATTCCACTCCTCAATGAGGATAACTATTTAATCTGGCAATCAAAGTTTCAAAATCTATTTCAACTACGCAAAATACTTTTTATCATGAATGAAGAGGACGAGGCAGTAGAACTAGACAAGGACCTCAGCCAGGAGACCACCGCATATTTGCTTTCAAGACTTGAAGCTGCCACTCACTCCAACATAATTACATCAGAGAACAAAAAAAGTGCTTGTGGAATCTGGATTGCGGCCAAGACGCATTTTTCCTCATCTCATTCTGCTAACCAAGCCCAAGTTTTCAATAATTTTTTGTACCTATCTTTCAACAAACAGCAAATCAAAAAATTTGTTACCACTGTTCAAATTCATCTGATTAAGCTCTCTGAAGTTGGAATCAAGCTGCCATTGGAAATCTTAGCCTATCTGATACTGTTCCAATTTCCTTCTTCCCTGAAGTCTATGCAATCCCAAATTATGCACGGGAGCCAAGTCATCACCGTCGATTATGTCCTCAATCACCTGATCCAACATAAAAACCAAGTTTAAGCGACTCAGGGGGAATCAAAAACTGATCTTAGCTTAGTCAATATATCTTATCCTTGATGCACAAATGGGATTCATAACAAAAGAGTGAAGAACCACAAACCCGAACAATGCTGGGTGGAATTCCCTCATCTCAGGCCAGTTAACCAAAAAGGGAAGAAAGTGGAGAAGAAAGAGGACAATCTTGCTCAATTCTTCACCTTCTTCTGCAGAGCCAACACTGTCAACTCCTTGAATAAATCATCTTTTATCCTCAATTTGGGGTGTTCTGTACATCTTCTCAATTCTAGAAAACATTTCAGTCAACTAACTACTCTTGATGGTTCTGAAAACATAAAAACTGGCAAGCCAGGCGCCGGACTTAGGATACTAGGAACTAGAGGAACTGCGTTCCTAAAATTTGGAGAGACCAATCTAAAGCTCACCAACGCATACTACGTTACTGAAGCTACGCTGAATTGGTTATCCTTTGGAAAGTTCCTGCAGGATGACTTTCAGATCTTGGTAGACAACTCCGCCTGCTCTCCTTGATTCACCATCAGATGGAAGGAAAAATCACTGATACACGGATCAATCCTAAACAACTTATTGGTCCTGGATACTCCCAAAAAAGAATTAATGTATCTCATGAACATTGGCAAGGTAGAAATCCTGCATCCGAAATTAGGACACGCTAGTTTAGGACAAATTGAGAAATATCTCAGCAAATCTATCAATTTCAAAGTCAAAGAGTGATTCTCTTGCTCTGGATGCGACCTCAGTAAGATCACAAAATTGCCCTTCTCTTAACAATCCACCACTGCCTCCAAGGTATTTGAACGAATCGACGTTGATCTCATGGAACCAATCACTCCCATGTCAAAAGGTGACAATTGGTTCTTGCTCACTTTGGTCGATAATTTCTCCTTGTATATAGCCGTGTTTCCCCTTTGCGCTAAGAGAAATGCCGCTGAATTAATAAAGTTTATCATCAATAACAAACATCCTAAGAGAGGTTATTACCCTAACAAATTCTGTTGCGATGGAGGAGGAGATTTTGTAAACCAATCTTTGACCAATTTCTTTGATGAAAAAGGGATAAGAAGAATTTTTTCCAAACCCCTTTCACCCTGAACAAAACAGGCGTGCTAAAATAGCGAACCAAATGATAGCTGAATCAGTATGTGCAACTCATTCAAAATCCAAATTGCCACTGAATCTGTGGCACAAAACTATCAAAGGATGCTCCTTAGCACTCAACCATATCCCTAGGAATAATGGTGAGCTATCTCCTTGGGAGATGATGCATGGGTGCAAACTACCTAACAACTATCTCCAACCACTGGGAACTCCTGTATTCTACCTGAATCTGAAAGAAAAATCCGCCCTCCAAAAGTTCGAAGAAAAAGGGATCCCTGGAAAAATTATTGGATACATACCTTGACTGTTGTCCTACACAATCATCAACAACTTGGGAGCAATCATTCAATCAAAACATATTAAAATCTGTAAAAATGACAACAGTGCCACCAGTTTCAGCTCTGAAAAAATCAATGCCGTCAAAGAACCAATACATTCAAACTCTACGCCTGAGAACTCAACTAACAAATACAACACCAAAGAACCCAAACCTGAACTTACTCAAATAGATCCCGGAATAAAAATCAAAGAGACTCTAACATCTTCTGAAATATTGGATGAAGAGAACAACAAAGAGAAGATAAATGAGATTCTGACAAGATCCAACACTGGTTGCTCCCTCAGGAATAGAGAGACTCTCAAAAAACCAGATAGATTTGGCTTTATCGCAACATTTGTGCCCAAGAACATCAATGAAGCCTTGAACTCTCCACCATGGGAGATCTCCATGGGGAAGGAACTAGGCGCATGTGAAGATCTCAAATTTTGGGAAGATTACTTTGGTTTAACACCCAACAACATATTGAACACAACTTATGTCTTTGAAATCAAGGAGAACGCCCATGGCGAACCTCCTGTTTGCAAGACCCGACTCTGCCTACAAGGGTTCAATCAGAAATTTGGCATAGACTACTTTGAGACCTAAGCTCCAACTGGTAAAACCCCTTCTCTCCGAGCTCTCCTTTTGTTTGCTCTGGACAAGAATCTCCCAATTCTTCAATTAGACGTAAAAGGGGCTTTTCTGCACGCCAAGATAGAAAAGGAGGTGTATATCCGAAGACCAAAAGGAAGCAACCAAAAAACTCCCATCCTAAAATTAAAAAGGTTACTCTATGGGCTCAAACAGGCGCCCAGAAACTGGTACAGAACGCTCAGCCAGTGGATTGAATCTCTAGGATACCAACCCTTGGATTCCAATCCTTGTCTCTACAACCGCACCAGCTCAAACTCCTCCTTGTTTTTCCACGTCTACAACCTTATAGTGGTCGGCAACACAAAAAAATTCAAGGATCAATTCCTGAAGAAATTCCCTAATTCCACCAGTCACAAACCAAATACTGTTCTTGGTATGAAAGTGGATCGCAACAAAAACTTTATCTCCTTATCTCTACCCCTACATATTGCTTGGGGTCTTGAAGAACTCAATATGACCAATAGCAAGCCCATCTCAACTCCTTGCACTCCAGGACTTCATCTGCTTCCGGCATCAGAAGAGGAACACTCAGAATTCTTAGCTCTGAACATCAACTACCAATCACACATTGGGAAACTTGACTTCATTTCTGGATTAGGCCGACCAGACCTCTCCTTTGCTGTCTCTGGCCTCGCTTGCTACTCAGAGAGACCTGGAATCAAACACTGGAACAAAGTTGTACAAACATGGAGATACCTGAATGCTAATAAAGACACCAAATTGAAATTTTCAAAAAAGAACGATTGTCCCAACCTCATCTGTTACAGCAACGCCACCTGGGGCAATGACCCCAGCTCTTGAAAGTCTCAATCTTGAATTCTGTGTTAACTCTATGGGACACCCCTGTTCTGGACCAGTCAAAAGCAGAGAAACGTCACTTACTCATCCACCAAAGTGGAATGCAAAGCCTTGAACAATGGTGTGGTGAGCCATTTGGGACACCGTGGAAAAGAATTTTCAAAAAAAAAAAAAAAAAATATTCCTGTCCTTGCGCATCACTACTCATCCTCATCCCTGCGCATTGCTCCTCATCTGCATTGCTCCTCATCCTCATCGTTGCGCGTCACTCATCCTCATTGTCATTGTTGCGCATTGCTCATCCTCATTCTCATCATCGCGCGTTGCTCATCCTCATCCTCATTGTCGCGCGTTGCTCATCCTCATCCTCATTTCCGCGCCTTGCTCATCCTCATCCTCATTGTTGCGCGTTGCTCATCCTCATCATCATTGTTGCGCGTCGCTCATGCTCATTGTCATTGTCGCGCGTTGCTCATCCTCATTGTCATTGTTGCGCGTTGCTCATCCATGATCACCAAACCCATCCCAACCGGACCTCCAAGCACTTGTCCAATCCTTGGATCCATCAATCTCCCACCTCACTCAGTCTGTCAGTCGCCAATCTCAAGCCCGTCAGGATTTACTCAATTGCCTCAAGCCAATCTCCTATCCGCCCATCCGCGCTCTCATGAACTTCATCCATCAACCTTCCTGGGACTCTCCCACCCTCTTCCGCCTTTGTCCGAGGGGTGGAGAGTGTCAACTACTGCCCGCGGACATCCGCGGCAGTCTGGTTCATTTTACTTTCCCACCCTCTTCCGCCTTTGGCCAAGGGGTGGAGAGTGTTGACTACCGCCCCCAGACATCCGCAGCGGTCTTGTTCACTTTCCTTTCCCACCCTCTTCCGCCTTTGGCCAAGGGGTGGAGAGTGTTGACTACCACCTGCGGACATCCGCGGCGGTCTGGTTCATTTTCCTTTCCCACCCCGTCCGCCTTTGGACGAGGGGTGGGCAATTCCCGTATTGTTGCGTGCGCCCATCCGCAGATGGACGCAAGAGATGGTGAAGGGACACCTATCCACGGATGGACGCGAGAGATGACCTGATTTTCTTTCTTTTTCCGCTCTATTTTTAGAATCCCTTGTACATAGTCTAACAGGGCCTCCTGCCCATATAAGAAGGGGCTCTCCCCTGCCTTGTGGAGCAGCACATCAGATCATCAACAGATCCTATCATCAATCATATATCCATCATTACCCCTTGATCCTTGAGCCTCCATACTCAAACCCCTTTATCCTTGATCCTTATCACCAACCAATAGCTTTGCTGGTTGAAGAAGAATTTGACTTTTTGAATTCTTGAGTGTGTTACACCACTCCTGATTCCCTTTTATCCGACCATACTGGTCCTGATCATCCTTTGATTATCTTTCTGGACCCAGTCACGTTTGACTGAAGAGTTTTTATTAAGCTTAAAACCTGGAGTGTTAAACATCCCTGCACTTCTTTTGAAGTTGAATTACGCCACGCTACTCTTTAGTGCCTTGAGAAGTGTTGGGTTATTCTTGTTTGAATCATTTATTGTTTTTCTTCTAGAGCTTCTTCAAACAATTAGCTTTGTCTTGTGCAGCCACCCACAGTTATCTGGTACCCTCCAAGCGCTTGATTACGGAGAGTTGGGCAGGTTCATTGAGAACCTGGAGGTTGTTTGGGATTGAGTTGATCTTTCCTAAGCTTCTAATGACTACCAGAGATATTAGCTTGTGGGCGTTTTCAATCAAAATTTACTTGTCTTGTTGAACTCTGAACAATTCTTGACTCCTTCTATTCAAGTTTTTCCCCAACATCATCTTGCCTCAGATAGTGTTGTCCCCCCAGCTACCAACTACTATAATCATTATCCTCTTACATTTGGTTCCCCGTTTACCAGGTTCTGGACTTAGATCTTGGTTACATTTTAATATTTTTGTAAAAATCAGGAGGGCAGCCTAAAAAAGGACCTATCCACTCCACAGAAAGTCCAACGCCCTGCGCCGTTTGGAGTCTTAAAATGGCCAACTTGAATGTTGCTGGATCAAAAATTTGATTGGTGAGATATGGAGAATTGACGCATGCCAAATCACTCCAAGTATTCACCTTATCAATAACAAAGGTTTAGAAGATAAAATTATCAAATTTGGGACAAACTCTAAAACCAAGTTCATCGACCTGAAAACAAAAGGGATCAGAGAAGACCTGAAATCAGGACTGATTAAACTCCAACTTATCACAATTGATAAGATGGTTGCTGATGCACTTACCAAGGCGGCGGCCAAATCCTCATTTGACCGTTTGATCAAGCACGTCACAACTTGACTTGATATCCAACCAAGGGGGGGTGTAAGAGATTTGAGAAGAGATTTGATAGCGCTCACTGAGAATACTCTATCAATAGAGTATTGCATCAACCACTCCATCCAATCCAGATCCTTCATAGATTGAGAGATGGTACTCGGCTTGACTTTCTAGTTTGGATTCATCATTTTGCTTTATCTTTCTTCTTCATTCTATTTTCCATTTACCATTCCTTTCAATCCACTAAGTCCATCATTGTCCATCATCCCTACACAATTGAATACCTCAACACTTGAACAATACAAAGATGGTCAGATGACCTTTAACACCATTGGTACAAAGAGTTGGTTTGATCTCAAGTCATTCCTGACTAACCTTCTCCATTGACCAGACATCAACACAAATCCAGATTCCTTCCATCCCATCAACTTTATCATAAACTCACCGTCATCTCCATACACTCCACCACCTAGTCTCCTCAAATGTCCTACCTCCTGATTCAACAAGGTTCCTAGGTCTCAAGCCTTCAACCCCCACGTTGTTTGTTTTTCATGTTCATTTAGTTCTTTCCTTTCTTCAAATCCTCATGCTCACTCTTGCTCTCACTTTTGCTTGAACACATTGAATGAAATGAAAAACTCCAGTGGTCCTGGTTTTTAACTCAAATTCTTTCAGGTCTGGATGGAGGAATGCCATTGCACGTTCTGGGAGCTGAAGGAGATTTTTGGGTGGCAAAAACTGTTGAAGGACCTTAACTACAAAAAGGCAGTTGGCCTAGAAGTGGCCTTGAACAAGTTTGGTGCGGGCAGTGTGCTGAAGGAAGGAGATGAAGGAAAAGGAGGGCCATTACTCCATGATTTGGTAACCTTTTTGGAGGTAGAATCTTGGTACTTGCAGCCCAAGTTAGAGTTGTGTGGGGTGACAAGGATTGTGCAGAGATTTCAGCATGTGCTCTGGGGGGTGTCTTTTGAACTCCTGGTGGATGCAAAATTGCTGGCTAGGATGACTAATTCCACAAATTTTACTAATGCTCCTGTGGTACGGTGGATTGAATACTTACTATTCTTCAATTTCACGCTAAGGAACATTCTGGGCAAGGTGTCTACCATTCTGGATGATGTGTCTTGGTATGCAGAGGTCAGGTGCACGGCAGAAGGGGATTTGGACGTGGAGAATAAGATTCTGACCATGGAAGAAAAGGCTTCAGAGGTTGGAAAACTTCCCCTGAAATAGTTTGGAAGGTTTCAGGCTTTGGATGAGTATTTTTGTGAAGCTTCTTTTTCCTGAAGGTTTGTCAGCAACAGAGATTAGATGGTTTTTGCGGAAGCTTTTACTTTTCTTTTGCCAGTACAGGAAAAAGTGGAAAAGGGCACCTCGAATACCCTTGGTAGTGGTCACAAGGTGGCATGATCAGGATGATTTGATGCAGGGTCTTCAAAATGTATTGGGCCATTGGGGACAGGCAGAGACGTGGAGAAGAGTTAAGACCAGGTTCTGGTGGCCAGGTCTGGGGCAAACGGTGCAACATTTGGTGCAGATTTCCAAAGCTGGTCAGTGGAGGAATACCAGATCACCTAGGAAGGTGGGTATTCTAACGGGTGAGGACACCCTTTTTGGGAGGGTCTCACTGGACATAGTCCATATCAAGGAAGGAAAGTTCCCATATCTTCTTGTGGCTTGGGACAGATTTTTGGGGTGGGTGGAGGCAATCCTCTGTTATGAACTACCTGGAGGGGAAAGGTTATGTATACCAATTTGTAAACCAGGGCAAGCAGGGTGGGAAATGGAACCACCAAGAAGACTTAAAAGGGCTGGAATGTCCCTCAGGAAGGTTCAGTGGGAAGAACTGATTGAAAAAGATGCGGAAATGGAAGAATGTCAGCTCTCTGATACCAGGAACCTTGCAGTCCTTTAGCTACAAAGATTGATAAAAGAATTTGGAGCAATAATATTCCAAAGAATACACACTTTACAGCTCCAATAATAATATGGTAAGAGCAAGTGCAAGGTTTAATTTGTTTGGTTATAAATATTTTAAATATAATATAAAAAGAGGGGCAACAGTAATATACTACTGGGGGTCTTTACAGACTTGGAAACCTCTCCTCAAGGGGCCTCCTTAGGCAGTTTATGACCTTGTAATGAAGATGGGTGCCTTCTAAGGCCTTATCCACTAATTTGGGCGGGCAAAAAAGCACACAAACCCAGAGCAGGAAGGGAAAAACTTACTTGGGAAGTAATCCACAGAAATCCTGCAAAGATTCAGGTAAGAAGCTTCAGAACAGATGGGGTTGGTGGCTGGTTCAAACTTCTGGTTCTTGATAGTTATTTAGAAAATAATAATAATAATACTTCAGACTAGATCATAAATCACTTGCTTTCTTCTTGATAAGCACTTGACTAACAATGAAACAATGTCTGATTGATAATAATAATATTTCTGATAACTGATGGATTATTACTGATTTGGAACAAGAGGGAAAAAAGAGCCTGTTTAAATATTCCTTTTTGGGTGCTTGAGGGCCTCTAGAAGGGGTATTAGCCATGATCTGAGGCTAGGGGGGCAGTCAGGGCAAGATTGGCACGTTCTCAAGGTGCTGTTGTCCTGCTGGCCTTAGATCTGTCAAGGAACAGCTCCTTTTTAGCTGCAGGATCTGTTAATCAACATATTAATCATTTTGCTGATCCTGCACTGATCCTCAATTTGTACTGTAAGTACTGGTCCAAAGTGAGCAGAGGTGGTTGTTTATTGATTTTCCATCCTCTGCTGATCCTTCATGTAATTTTTAATAATTTTTACAACCACTCCTTGTGTAGTTTTGTGGTCTTTGAAGGTTCTGGTCAGCTCATGACGTGGTGAGTCTGGATCTTTATTTAATTAATAAAAAATACTAAAAATTAGTTAATAACTAATTTTAATTGACTTTTAAGGTTTTTAAACTATGATCTACGCTTGTGTGGTAGATTTACATGTTTAGAGTAGATCCTACTATTTTGTAGCTCCTCTGAGCAGTACCTGGCTGTCAGACTGATCACGGCAGGCTAGGCGCGGGGATCAGTCCATTCAGATGCGCGCGGGGACTGATTAGGCGCGGGGATCAGTCCATTCAGATGCGCGCGGGGACTGATCTGCTGCATGCGTGACTAGGTCACGGGATTACCTGCGCGCGGGAGGGATCAACTGTGTGCGGGAGTTTGGGTGCGCGGGAGTCCAGCGCTGTAGGGACGCGGGGCTGCGTGTGGGAATTGTGACAAAACACAATTCCCTGTGTAACTCCTAAACTACACACAACACCTGGATTTTGACTTAAATTTAGGTGTGAAACCTATACATGACATATCATGTGAAATATTAAAATGGCCAAAAGGTGCCATATTGGTGCCGTGGTCATTTACCATTTTCTTTTAAATTAATTAAAAAATATAAGGAGTAAGAATTCAAGGTTGGGGTCAGTGAGTGACCCTACCTTATTTTGAGTGAGGAATCCATTTCTGCAATAATATTTATTGATTTCCTACTCCTTCATTTTATAATAATTTTATTTATTCATTTTTTTGTTATTTTTATTTTTGTTAATATTATTATTGTTGTTGCTTTGTCAGGTTGCTCTTTGCTAAGTAGCAGGCTGAAAAAGAAGGAGACCTCAAGGGAGACTTCAAAAGGGATGAAGGTGAAACAAAGATGGAACTGGACCAAGCACCAACTCAATATCAAGAAATGGGATGGGGAAGGAGTCTGGAATAGACAGAAGAACTAGATGATACCACAGAAATCCCCTGGGAGGAATGGACATCAAACAAACAACCAGGGAAGTTGTTCCAGAGAGTTTTTTTCAGAATGGTTCCCTCAAGAAGAACACCCAGAAAACAGAACAATAATGGACAACCTACCTGGCTGGGGACTTGACAACTTAGAGTTTATGGACAGTCTTACAGGCATTGGATCTCTTGGTTTCCTCAAGAATGGTGATTGGGACTCATATTATGGATATATCTCACCAGAATTCCGGGTAGGCTTGTACTACCAAGAGCCTTGGGCGGAGTATTGGACTGAAAGGCTCATCCTCTGAAAAGAAGAGAGCATCCAAAGGTATTGGGACCACTTTAGGGAAGTCCCACATCACCTCCTCTACGGGTTTTGGTTGCAGGAATAAAAAAAATATGATAAAAAAAACGTTTTTTTTTGTATTTTGCATTCTTTTTGAAGGGTTGTGACTGGGAACAACTCAGATGTTGTCAGAAGGAGCTGGTTTGGTAGGTTTGGGATGGTGATGGGGCGAGGACTCCAAAATATCACACACCAAGTCAGTAGGGGGATTTTTAACCATCTGGAGGACAAATGAGATTTGGTAACTGGGGTGGACATTATTGGAAGTATTGAGGAATCCTAGTCAAAAAAAAGAGGGGGGGGTCAGGCCTGCACTTGCAAGCATGACTGAAAAAGAAGGGGATGTATGTGCAAGTTGGTGAGGGAAGTTGGGGCAAATGAGCAAGGAGAAAACCGGGGGGAAGAGGCCCCTTTAAATAGAAAACGGTTGGCTTTCTTGACAAGGGAGAGAACCGCAAGGAGAGTCAAGGAGAGGACACCCAACAGCCGTATGTGGGAGCAGTGGAATCTCAAGCCAACTTGGAAAAAAATACAGCTCCAAGCGAGATTTTGAAATGCAAGCAACAAATGAAATCACGCGTTGTTTGATGCGGGGAACAAATAGGAAGAAGGAAGAACAAAATTCAGTTGAGATAGGAAGAGGGAGGTGCATGAAATGATCGACATGCAGGATAGAAAATAACTGCACAAAGTGGATGAACAAGAAATGAAGGACTCACGTGATAGTTTGTCTGAATAGGAAGAATTCATGGTCCAAGCAGTGTCAAGTGGAGGTTTTTGACCGGTCACAACAAGCAAAAACAACATATGGTATAGAGGGAGGAACCAAATGAATTGCAAGAAGAAAAAAAAGGAATCAGGTGCATAAAATGATTGAAATGCAGGATAGTCAATAACTGCACAAAGAGGATGAACAAGAAATGAAGGACTCACATGATAGTTTGGCAGAATTGGAAGAATTCATGGTCCAAGCGGCGTCAAGCGGAGATTGTTGACGGGTCACAACAAGCAAACGGAACGTATGGTATAGGGGGCAGAACCAAATGAATTGAAAGAAAAAAAAAGAATTGGGTGCATGGAATGATTGTCATGCAGGTTTGTCAATATATGCAGAGGGAAGATGGGAGAAGGGAGGATTCAATTCAAATGCAGGAAAGATAAAGGCAAGATTGGCGTCCAGGATTCAAACATGTACAGTAAAGAGTGAAGAAAATGATTGAGAACGTACAGGATGGTTTGGCCGATTGTGGAAGCCTTGATTGGAGTAAAAGAATGGGATTAGTTCTGACCAAAGTTTGCGGACTGCGCGGTGACAAGAGGAGGGGGCTGAGGAATGAAGGAAGGGAAATCAAGGCCTGGAAGAGGGTACGACAAAAGATTATGCCAAGACAATGGAATCAAGGGTGACCCGGCATGGGCATTGTGGCAATGGAGGGAACTAATTGAGTCAATCCCCTCTAAAGTACCAATGTAAAAATAAGGGATGCCTAACGGGAGTTGGTGACCCCAACAAACGCAACAATTTCCAGGTAACAAATGACAAAAGGCAGGCTGGCAGGATACAGGCTGCCCCAAAGAAAATGGAAGAAGTGATTAATTAGATAAACAAGACTGAACCATAATCAATCAACAATAAAAAAATGGGAGAGGAACAAGAAATAGGAATGAATACGTACAGAAATAGTAAGGAAGAAAAGATGAACGCAAGGGAAGGATAACAAACCAGTGGAGGGTGACCTGTGAACCAATGAATCGGGTGGCGTGCGTGAACTTGAGTAGCACATCCCAAGGGCGTAGACAAGGCTTGTAGCTCTTGAGAAAAGCAGTAGTAACCACACGCTTTCCTTTTCCGTTTGCACGGGAATATGCGTGCGGCTTGCCTTGGGGTGCGGCCTCTTTCAAATTGGTGTGGTGACCAAATCTCAACAACCTGGACCAGATGCGGAGAATTGATAAGTTTTAAGATGCTTTTATTTAGGTGTCATTCAAAAAAAAAAAATCGCAATTTTCATGTATTAGTATCACTCCCTCAATTTCCTCATCCTGCCAAGCATTTCTCTGTCCCGGTGTTCTAGGAAAGGCCTCTCTTGGTCTCATCACCTAGGTGTTGCGTTCAATTCCTTCTCTCTTTGTCCCCCCCTTCCTTTTGGCCGAACGCGCGGGCCAAGACCCGGTCGGCCCAAACTTCCTCCACGCCTCTTCCTCCTCTCCCTCATCACTCTCTCCCTCCTTCATCTGTCTCCGTCCAGCTGGCTGGGATCTCCTTGCCTCCCACCTTGATCAATTCTTACAAAAGCCTCCCTCCGATCTTCTCTTGGTGCTCTCTAACCCCCAATCCCATCTCCCCAGCCCTGCTCCAACCAAGCAGGATGAAGTCATCCAATGGGCATGGGCCGCCATCTTACTCAAATGTCTCATCCTACTACCCTCTAGCCAAATCAATTGACAGTAACAATGGGTCATGATGGATCAATTACTTGGTCTAATCTGATCCATGCCCAACCGACTCCATCATTGAATAGTCTACTACTACTACCATCACCACCCATCCTCCAGATTCAATCATCAACCCTCCTTGGACACTCCCACCTCCACCAATCATTTGCACCCCCTTCCATCTTTGGGCGGGGGTGGAAAAGTGTGGTCTACCACCCGTGGACATCCCCAGGCAGTCTGGTTCATTTCTTTTCCCACCCCTTCTGCCTCTGGGTGAAGGGTGGGTGATCCTTGTGTTGTTGCACGTGCCCATCCGTGGACAAATGCAAGAGAGTTGAAGGGTGTCATACTGAAACCAAACTCAGTCTAACCTCAGTCTAACCCTCAGGCCTTATCTACTTTCTTAGGAACTTCAACCTCAGGGCTCAGGAGACTTACATCAATATGTCTCCAGTAACTATATACCTCAGGATCTTCATGCAGTACATATCTACATATAGTCTAACCTCATACTATACACAGAGAGACTCCATAGGCTTGCACATACTCAATCTCCCAGGATCTACTCTACCTCTCTGTATAACCCATAACTCTTTGGGTTACCTCTCTGTCTAAACCATACCTATTTGGGTTATCTCTCTGTCTAACCCATACCTCCTCTGTGTGGTTTATCCTTTGGGAATCTTTATGTACATCCTCTTGCAGATTGTATTACATACTCTCTCTACTTAGTACATAGTGTCATGACTCCCATGTAAACTGTAAATCCTTCAACTGTACTCTCCCAACTTAGACAGCTCAGACCTGGAACCTTTTCCCAATGTAGAAGCAGCCTAACCTAATGTAGTAGCATACCTGATCAGCCCTCTCTGTTACTTAGACTGTTCCCATGACATCATGTGTGTAGTCTGAGCCCCAATCACTTGTACCTCTGTTGTAGTTCCAACCTCTTGTCTATTTAATAAGCCTCCTCTTTCCTCTTCCTGATGCTTCCCCCAAGAAATCAGTTTACTACTTCTTACTAGGAGATCTTTCCCAGCAATTGTCATTCAGCACCATTCAACCCAATCCTCCTCTGCTCCTGTTAGCCTCCTTCAGTAACCTTGCCCCCAAGCTTACTGTGGGTAGAGACTCCTCTGTGCCAAGCCCTGCTTGCATGTCAGCAGCCCTTGTGACATTAAACTGATTTCTTCCCCAATAACCCCTTCCTCACAAACCACACTCCCTATCCCTTTTTAGACAGCATCAAATCTTGCTATTGAGTTGTGGCAATTTTTGTTTGCTTTATTTCTGTCCCCACCTTGAACTTGGCTATTTGATTTGTGGCCATTTTCATTGCTTCCCTTACCTTACTGTCAAACATACTCAAAGCTCCAGCTCTCCATCCTCTAAGTATCGCTTCAACGCTTTGACGCTTTGATGCTTCAACGCTTTGACACTTCAACGCTTTGACGCTTTAACGCTTTGACGCTTTGACACTTTGACACTTTGACACTTTGACGCTTCAACACTTCAACACTTCAACACTTAGAAAAGGTATAGTAACCAGTATTTGACTGTCCCATAAAGGTAATCAGAGGAAGAAAAAATTCCTTTTTAATCATTTTATTCTTGCTCCAAGGTGAAGAACAACTTTTGGGTAACTAATTATTCTTAGAAGTAAGAATCACCCCACAACGTGCTCTTTTTCTCACATTTCTAGCCCAGCAGTCACCAGCAGCTCTAGGGGGAGAGGTACCACTGAACCTACTGACCATTCTACCCCTAGATCTCGTGGAACAGGTAGGACTTTTTCTAACCTGGCTGCACCAGTGGTTACCACTTCCACTCCTATGGATACAGGTTTATTGGAATCTATTCCCCAAGTATCCCTTTCTACTATTACTTCTTCTGACAATGCTAGCCTCCACAGGGTCACAGGTCAGTTTCCAATCCCAGGTTAACATGGTTTTGACTCTCCTGCCTATGATGCAAGCATGGTTCCAATCCCAGGAGAAGGTGAGGAAGATGAAGAGGATGAAGACTCAGGATTTGATTCCAGAATCTTGAGTGGCCTGGGTTCACCGTCCCCAGAGGGTAATTGTAGTTAAACTTCTAATGCAACAGCAGTCCCTTCACCTTCCCCACACACCAACCTTCCTTCCACCACTCAGGCTCCTTCAACTGACCCTGCCTTGCTGGCCATTCTTCAGCAAATGACCACTTCAATGACTCATCGTTCTAAACCTGCTGACCATGGACCCTCTGCTAACTTTAAATCTCCATCTATCAATGCCCCAGATAAATTTGATGGAACTAACCCAACCAAGCTTAGACCTTTCCTTCAAGCTTGTGAACTCATTTTTTCAAATGATGAGAGATTTTTTGCTAATGACAGAAAGAAAGTATTTTTTACAGGCTCTTACCTTTGAGGAAATGCCAGTCGATGGATCCAACCCTATCTTGCTCACATTGGTAATCATGAGGCAGACTTCATACTTAACTCCTGGCTTCTATTCACTCAACAGCTTCATACCCTTTTTGGGGATTGTCTAGAAATCCAGCGTGCTGAGAAGGAGTTAACCCTCCTTAAGATGAAAGACAGTGGTTATGCTACTAACTATATCACTGAATTCAGGGAACTTATGACCAAGGTCTCTGGGTTGGGTGATAAAGCCTTTTTCTTTCATTTTAGACAGGGTCTCCCAGCCAGATTACTGGACCAACTAGCTGGTTATGATGGATCTCAAGAAACCTTGCAAGACCTAATGGATATTGTTCTTAAGTATGACAATTGTTACCATGAAAGGATACGGGAGAAGTCCTTCACTCTCCCTCAGACCTCAAGACCTGGACCCAGTCTTCCAAATCCTCAGAAATCTCAACAGACCAGCCAACCAGGTAGGTTTAAGGGGAAGACCAAGCCAACCCCTACTAATTCTACTCCAACCTATGTCCCCAATCCCAACGTAGGAGAGGATTTACACCTCAAGGCTGAAGAAAAAGCTAGGCAAGAAAGAGAGGGTTTGTGTAACTACTGTGGAGGAACTCACAAAATTAGCCTCTGCAGGAAACTTCCAGATTTTAAGCCTGGCCGGAAGCCCAATCCTTTGAATCCAAAACAGGGAAAAGACTAGGTGATGGGAATGTGGTACTCCTTGACCATCACACTCCCAATATTCAAGTACAAACCTTGGAAAGAAAAGACGCTAACCCTCCTTCCAAAGACTTATGTTTTGTTTGCTTGTCCAATAACCAGGCTAACAGTGTACTTGTTGACTCTGGAGAAACTCAATCTGTTATTTCAAAATCTATGGTTTTAAAGTTTTCTCTATCACTCAAACCCTTGACTACTCCTGTCTTCTTATTTACCTTCAGTCCTTCTGACTCACCTTCCCAGGAAATCACCCATAAGGTTTCCTTCAATTTCTCTTTGCCCTCTTTTCCCAACTTAGAATGGGATTTCTTGGTTGTTGATACTCCCCCCAAAGAAGACATTATTCTAGGTATTGACTTCCTCCATTTCTGGAACCCAGAGGTAAATTGGCAACTGGGATTGATCACCCCAAGACACCAACCAACTTTGGATCATTCCTCTTCCGTTGAACTCTCCTTGGCCACTACTTCCTTTCCCCCAGTGAACCTGCAGGTCACTGCTCCTGTCCCCTTTTCAGAATCTATGCACTCACAAAACTTCCCTTTGAGTTCAACAACTACTTCTGTGAACAGGATATTCTTTGGACATTCTCTGAAATTCTTGGAGGATATAGAGAATGATCTATCCGTTCAAGTTTTGCGTATGATTATTTCCACCTCTGACTCTGACCCAAAGCAGGCTACTGCAGAAGGTTTGAATAAAGATGAGGAAACTGATGAAATTGAAACTGTGATGGAGAGAGTTCCTGATGCTTATCATACCTTTTTAGATGTTTTTTCCACGGTCAAAGCTGATAAACTCCCTCCTCATTGCGCTTACAACCATCATATAAAACTGGAAGGCCCTATGCCTCCAGTTGGGCCTATCTACTCCCTTAGTCACCATGAGAAGGAGGCCCTACAAGCCTATATAGCGGAAAATATAGAGAAAGGTTTCATTTGCCCCAGCACTTCCAGCACTGGAGCACCTGTCTTCTTTGTAAGAAAAAAGGATGGTGGTTTGCAATTGTGGGTTGACTATTGCAAACTCAATGCTGTGACTCAAAAGAACTGGTATCCCATTCCTCCCATGACTCACTTATTAACAGTCTTTTCTGGTTCTACCATTTTTTCCAAAATTGACCTCAGGGGTGCTTATAATCTCCTTCGAATTAAGGAAGGGGATGAACATCTTACAGCATTCAGAACTCAGTTTGGGAGTTTTGAATATTTGGTAATGCCTTTTGGACTCACCAATGCCCCTGCCTCTTTTCAATGTCTTGTTAATGACATTTTTGCAGACCTTCTGATAATCTGTGTGGTGATATACCTTGATGACATTCTCATTTTTTCCAAAAACTTAACAGAACATACAGCTCATGTTTGTGAAGTCTTGAAGAGACTTTGGAAGAACAACTTATATGCAAAAGCTTCTAAGTGTGAATTTCATGCCTCCTCAGTGTACTATCTAGGATATTTCATTTCCAGAAGTGGAATTGAAATGGAAAACTCCAAGGTCCAGAAGATCTTGGACTGGCCACCACCAACAAACAAAAAGGCCTTGCAACAGTTTTTGGGTTTTTCTAATTTTTATCCCAGGTTTATCATTAACTATTCCAGAAAGGTGCACCTCCTCACTGCTCTGACTGGAGCAGACCCCATCTTCCCTTTGTCCCCAGGGGCTTTGCAGCAATTTGAGGACCTCAAGGTAGCCTTTACTAAAGCTCCTGTACTCAGACATTTTGATTTTTCCTTACAAACCTTTTTGGAGACTGATGCCAGTGACTATGCCCTAGGGGCTGTCCTCACCCAAGTCTCTCTTGATGGATCCAAAAACCCAATTGCTTTTGACAGAAGGAAATTGGGTAGTGCTGAAATGAACTATGAAATCCACAATAAGGAACTCCTGGCCATTGTATGGGCCATCAAGATCTGGAGAGCTTACCTCCTCAGTCTTTCTTCTCCCTTTGAAGTTCTCACTGATCACTTGTCTCTTAAATATTTCATGACCTCCAAAGTCTTGACTTGTTGCCAAGCCCGTTGGGCTGAGTTTCTGTCTGAATTTGACTTCACTATAGTCTATAGACCTGGAAAGTGATCAATAGTGCCTGATGTCTTGTCACATCAAGACAACGTTTATCCCAAGGGGGGGATTCCCTATGCAGAAAAGAATCCAGAAAATGTCAAACAACTCTTGAAACAGACTGACTTTGAACCTTCTAGAATTTTCTTTATCTCTGCAAAACAGGTTGACAAACAATTGGAAACCTTAATTCATTCCCAGATCTCAAACAAATCAACCCAGCAGATTATTCAGAAACTACATAAAAAGGAACAAGTAAAGAGTTACCTTATAGACCCAGACACTGGACTCCTTATTTTCCAAAACAGAATAGCAATCTCCAAGGAGGATGAACAAATCCAACTTGAAATAATTTGACAAAGACATGACTCTCCCCTCTCTGGCCACCCTGGACAAGACAAAACAGCTGATCTAGTCAAAAGAGATTTCCATTGGAAAAATATGACTTCCTTTATCAAAGATTATGTTTCTTCTTGTTACCTTTGCAGCAGAAACAAAGCCAGTCACCACAAAGGGTTTGGACTCCTCCAACCCTCACCAATTCCAGATTCTCCCTGGAATCCACTCTCTATGGAATTCATCTCAAAAATGCCCTACTTTACTTCAAGACTCCCATACACTCTACCCTTCAAAACCAAAGACATCCTTAAAATAAAAACAACACAAACCTTACTCTCCTTTTCAAAAAAAGATATATATATATATATATATCAATAACATGATAAAAAAATAAAGATTCTTTCTCCTTTTTCCCTTTCTTGAACCTTAGCAAAAAAAAGAAAAGATGAATTACTCCCCTCTAAGAAAATATAAATAAAAACAAAAAAATAATAATAATAATAAAATAAAACAAATTTTATATAAACAAATTTTTAGATAGCTTAACACATCAATTCTTCCAACTCTTTTACTCTAGACATCCAAGCATTTACTAATTTTAACTTGGCAACTTGATAAGAATTTGGCCCCCTTATAGTAGTCCCTACTTCAAAATTATGCCCAGCTAAAGCCAAAATATCAGCTAGTCTTTTCTTTATCTATAAAGCTTTTTTCTTTCTAGCTTCTAAAAACCCATACTTCTCTTTTCTTATCTCACTACCCCAACCCTTCTTTAAACCTTCCTGAAAATTTGAATTTAAAGTCCTAGAATTCCTACTATAAATCTCCAAAGAATGATTAACTTGATCTTCATTTAAAACAGAATCTTCTCTGAATGTTCTTCCTTCCATCATCTCCAATAACCTTTCCCCACTTTCCAATTCCTCCAACCAGACCTCAGTTTCACCTCTTCTTTCAGTTCCTTTCCTTCTATTCCTTCTGTCTTCCACCACCTTCATCTTCACCTCCAAATCCTTCATCTTGTTCCTCAAATCTTCTAACTCCAAAGAGTCATCTGATCTTCCCCCTTCTTCAATGATGATCTCTCTTCCTTTTCCTTTATCTATCTCTTTGGTGGTTCCTCTATCTTCATCCATATCACTTAATTCCATCTCCAAACTCCCTTTGGCGTCTTCATCGTCATCTCCACTTCAACAATCCGCTTTGACGCTTCAACTATTTGCTTCAAGGCTTTGATGTTTGACGCTTCAAAGGTGGGCTTTGACGCTTTGACTGTTTGCTTCAACGCTTTGACGATTTGCTTTGACAGTTCGACGAACCCCTTTCACGCTTCAACAAATCCCTTCGACGCTTTGACAAACCCCTTCAACGCTTTGACAATTTCCTTTGACGGGTTCAACAGATTCCAAAATATCCTTGTTTTGTACCCTTTTTGGGGGGACCTTGACCACCTCCTTGTCCAAATCTACGTGAGGGGTTCCCCATTGTATAAATGCCTCACCGCACTCCTACTGCGGACGCCTTGACGTACCATCTATGGCCAAATTACTGGTTTGACGCAGTTCCTCCCTCTTTTCTTGCATTTTCTTCAATCACTCCTGCATCAAACGGACTATTGCAAACCTTGTATCAGCACTCCAGCACCTCCAATACTAAATCCAGAAGCACTTACCTGAAGATTCATCAAGTATGGATGAGTAAACCAGGGTCATGGCATCATCATCTGGAGCCTCTTTCACTTCAAAAGGTTGAATCTTCTCCAGGACCCATCAGGTTGGCCCCAAGGCCTTTCTGCCTTGCTTATCCATATCACACATTCTTCCATACTTCCTACAACTTTCACATTTGGCAGAATTGTGCTTGATACTGGTGGTGCAGATTCTTCCAAGCTTGACGCACCTATCACAACTTGGGTAGTATTGCTGGACTGGATGATAATTGTTGGTCTTCTCCATTGGATAGGTTGGTGTAGGTGATCTGGTGTAAGGAGATAAAGGTTGTAATGGGGTGGATGATGGTGATTGTTGTGGGTAAGGGGAAGGAAAACTCAAGTTAGACACCGCTGAAGGACAACCTGGATGGCCTCTTCAACCTCTCCTTTTATGGTCATCAGGAGATGCCCTCTTCTTCACCAGGGGGTACTTTCATACTGACACCAAACTCAGTCTAACCTCAGTCTAACCCTCAGGCCTGATCTACTTTCTTAGGAGCTTCAACCTCAGGGATCAGGAGACTTACATCAATATGTCTCCAGTAACTATATACCTCAGGATCTTCATGCAGTACATATCTACATATAGTCTAACCTCATACTATACACAGATAGACTCCATAGGCTTGAACATACTCAATCTCCCAGGCTCTACTCTACCTCTCTGTCTAACCCATACCTCTTTGGGTTATCTCTCTGTCTAACCCATACCTCCTCTGTGTGGTTTATCCTTTGGGAATCTTTATGTACATCCTCTTGCAGATTGTATTACATACTCTCTCTACTTAGTACATAATTTCATGACTCCCATGTACACTGTACATCCTTCAACTGTACTCTCCCAACTTAGACAGCTCAGACCTGGAACCTTGTCCCAATGTAGAAGCAGCCTAACCTCATGTAGTAGCATACCTGATCAGCCCTCTCTGTTACTTAGACTGTTCCCATGACATCATGTGTGTAGTCTGAGCCCCAATCACTTGTACCTCTGTTGTAGTTCCAACCTCTTGTCTATTTAATAAGCCTCCTTTTTCCTCTTCCTGATGCTTCCCCCAAGAAATCAGTTTACTACTTCTTACTAGGAGATCTTTCCCAGCAAGTATCATTCAGCACCATTCAACCCAATCCTCCTCTGCTCCTGTTAGCCTCCTTCAGTAAACTTGCCCCCAAGACTACTGTGGGTAGAGACCCCTCTGTGCCAAGCCCTGCTTGCATGTCAGCAGCCCGTTGTGAGAAAGGGATGATAAAAGATCACACCCCAGTCAGGGAGGCCAGATTTCCACTTGCCTGCTTGATCTATTTTTCCAATCATCTGAAATCAAAAAAAAAAAAAATCCTCTCTATTTGTAGAATCACTTGAACATAGTCTAACAGGGCCTCCTGCCTATATAAGGAGGGGCTCTCCCCTGCCTTTTGGAGGAGATCCCAGAATCCCACCAGAGAGGAGCACAAGATAATCCTAGATTCCATCATCAGATCAGATCAGAAAACACCATCATAATCACATCCTACCATACCAGGGTATCATCATCATTTTTACCTTGCAATACATCATCCATGGGGTCTTCATTCCCCTTTATCTGAGACAAAAATTTGGGTATATCTATGATGGCCCCTTGCTCCTTGAGCCTCCATACTCAAACCTTTGATCCCTGATCCTGATCACCAACCAATAGCTTTGCTGGTTGAAGAAGAATTCGACTTATTGAATTCTTGAGTGTGTTACACCACTCCTGATCCCTTTATCCAACCATACTGGTCCTGATCATTCTTTGATTATCTTCCTGGAACCAGTCACGTTTGACTGAAGAGGTTTTATTAAGCTTAAAAACTGGATTGCTAAACCTCCCTTCATCTCTTTTGAAGTTGAATTCCGCCACGCTACTCTTGAGTCCCTTGAGAAGTGTTGGGTTATTCTTGTTTGAATCAGTTATTTTTTTGCTTCTAGAGCTTCTTCAAACAATTAGCTTTGTCTTGTGCAGCCACCCACAGTTCTCTGGTTCCCTTGAAGCGCTTGATTGCGGAGAATTGGGAAGGTTCATTGACAACCTGGAGGTTGTTTGGGATTGAGTTGATCTTTCCTAAGATTCTGCTGACAACCAGAGCTATTAGCTTGTGGGCTTTGTTACTTACAATTGCCTTGTCTTGTTGAACTCTGAACAAACCTTGACTTCTTCTATTCAAGTTTTCCCTGGCACCATCTTGCCTCAGATAGCGTTGTTTCCCAGCTACCGACCACTATAACTTTTATCCTCTTACATTTGGTCCCCCGTTTACCAGGTTCTGGACTTTGATCTTGGTTACATTAAAATATTTTTGTAACACTCAGGAGGGCAGCCTAAACAGAACCATTCCCCTCCGCAGAACTGCCACAGCCTAGCACCGTTTGGAGTCTTACATTTGGTCCCCCAGGCTGGGATCAAACCAGCAAACTTGGGATTTACAGTCCCATCATCAATCATCAACTTTGTAATCCAATCCCCTTCTTTTTTTCTGTCATCATCTAGATCCGTGGAGCCAACTTGTTCTAGAAGTAAGTCCTCCCAATTGTGCACCACCTGGGCAAGATACTTGTTGTTTTTCAAGAAACCCTACTCTTGCAACATTTGTGAGCCACTGTGGAAATCTTTTCCTTGGATCTTTTAGGAAACTTTGTCAAAAAGGAATCCACCAGTGACTCTTCTACCCGTCCTAAGATGGTTAAGATCAAGCCCCAGAAAAAGAACTTAGGATTCAATGGGAAAAACATGGAACACTTCTTGGACTTGTACAAGATGGCTGCTTTGGTGGACGGGGATAGCAAATTCAATGTGGCCTACCAGTTGCAATTTTTTATCTCCTCTGATGAAGTTATGGAAATCATTGAGTTTTTTGAAGGTTTTGAACGGCATAACTGGGCCCTGCTGCGGGAAGCAATGTTGGCCTATTGGGGAAAAATAGATTTAGCACGATTTACTTTGCAGGATCTAGATAGCCTTGTCTCCCAGTGGATCTCCAATGGTGGTGTGGCTTCAGCTTCTGATTATCAGTCCTTTAGGAAATCTTGGGATCCCATCCAATCCTACTTTTTCCGGAACAATCACATTGACACAGTGGACAAAAATTGAGTCCAATTTTTCCAATCTTTTTCCCTTGGAGTGCAGGAAAGTATCAAGGACAAACTGTTCAAGTCTGGATCCATGATCACTACCCAGGATAATTGATCCAAGCTCCCTGCTTTCCTTATCCTTAGGGGAGTGGTGGATAAAGTTATGAAAGCTCAAACAGCCCTCACTTTTGAAAAATCTAAAACCACTGAACCAGTCCATGCTCCCTGTTTCAAAGAGTCAAACAAGATTATGAATAAAATGGAATCTGATCGCAGGCCCCAGAAACCTCAGCCTAACCAAGAAACTGCCACCATGGAAGATATCACTAAACTGCTCAAAGCCTTTGAGAAAAAAATGGATCAAAAGATTTCCTCTCTTTCTGTTCCTAAAACTTCTAGTGCAGTTCCTTAAAATAATATAGTCTTCTTATTTCCACAGGGAAGGCCATGGACCTGGTTGGTGTCTAAAACTCCAGAAGGACAAAGACAATAAATTGGTAGAGCAGAAATGGAATAAATTTTTCCTTCCTAATGGTGCCCTAAACCCCTTTGATTTGTCTTTCCCCATTTGTCATGTGGTGGCCTCTTACCAGCCACCACCTTCTGTGAAGGCATCCTTGGCTTCAGTGTATTTCCAATCTTCTTGTGGTACTCTTCAACCTTGGTATCCCCCAGCTATCTCCTCCTCCTTTCTGGTTGGTACTTACCAATCCAATCCAGCTAGGAAGCAACATGAGGAGCCCAAACCCCATAAATCTCCTTCCTTTCCAACCTTGATCCTCCAAAAACCACCCAAACAACGCTCCTCACCTGAGCCCCCTTCTGATGTAGAAGACATGGAGGTGGAAAAAGAACCACTCATGGAAAGGTCTCAATATCACCCTGATCCTCATCCCTCATCTATTAAACCTCCTTGATCCCCTGATCCTGTTCCTGCATCACCCAATCTTCCTCCCTCCACCCAGCCAAGTCTGGTTTTAGAGGGAAATTTCCAAAGATCACCCCAATGCTGTGCAAGGGGTATTAAAGAAAATTTCTGATCTTAAAATTCCTGGTCTATCTGTGGCTGAACTCCTGTTGATCTCTTCATCTGTTGCTGAAGGAATGAAGAAATGGTTTTCTTGTTGACGTGTGAAATTGGTCCTGAAGAACTCATGGTCTCCTCTGGAACTTTTATTGAGGATTCTGGTGGAACAGACCCCTATCCTGAGTCTAGTCTTTACTCTTGTCATCTTGGTTTTCTTCCCTGCTATCTTGGTGAATCAGCAAAAACGGTCTCACTCGTTGTTGACTCTGGCTCTCAGCTCAACTTGATCTTGGATGCTATGGCCTGCAAACTTAAACTCAGCCCTAGGGTCAGCTTCACCTCTTCAGTGTATGTAATAGGAAACCAGTCTTGCAAATTGTTTGGAATTGTTGAAGACTTTCCAGTTCGCATTGGCCAAAACATTGTTGGAACTTGTCATTTCTGGATCACACGCTTGGATGGACCTGTGATCTTGGGTCAACCTTTCTTAATTGATTTTGGAGAAACTCTTATGTTTTCCAATCAAGTTGGGGAGAGAATCCTCCTCCCTGGTTGTGATGGTAGAAAAATTGAGTTTCTTCTTTGTTCTTTGGATTCTGGACTCTGGGAAAGAGATTTCTGTGGACATTTTCCTAATTCATCTCTAAAAGGAAAACAGAAGGATAATTCTAGTTCCTCTCATTTTTTTTGGGAGTAGTTGATCCTACTAATAGTTGTAGTTATTTTCAGCCTAAAACTTCAACTCAAGGGTCAACTCTAATCCCAGGGGCTTATTTCTCTTTCTTTTCAAAGTTTTCTTCTGATCTCAAAAATATCAAAAATCAAAAACAAATCAAAATCCAAAAATCCAAAAATATTTCTTCTTCATCTGTTGTTTCTTCTTTTACTTGTACTCTTATTCCTAATCAAACTTCTCTCAGTTCTGGTTTGAATCTCCGCAATGAGTCTAAACAAGATCCCAATATTGATTCTATTTTTGGTGGCTTTGTTATCAAAGAATATGGGCTTCAGTGGAGGCCAATTGGGGTAGAAGTAAGTCCTCCCAATTGTGCCCCACCAGGGTATCCTAATACTATCATTTTTGAAACCCTACCTTGTGCCACACATGTGAGCAATGTATTATCTCCTGGGACTTCTTTTATGGAAAAGTCACCTTTTGAGAAAGTTGGGGAACATCAAACTTGGAAGGTGTTAGAACTTGGTCTCAATCCTTGTAGTCAGATCTCTCTGGTCAACTCTTGGCTAAAACAAGAACTGCTCTCTTTTGCCTCCCAATATGAACCAGTTGCTAGGAAAATCCAACCAGTCAACCAACCAATGCCTCTCAATCTCAACCCTCCTCTTAGGCTTCCTCCTCTATCCCGCAATCCTTACTGTGGTTTGCCTCAATCTCTCACTGGTCCATTCATCCCCTCTGGTTGTGTCACTGAAGAACGTCTGGGAGTAGTCAACTTTTGACCAGATGGATGGCTTCTACCTGATGAGTTGTATTTGATCTAAAATGTCTTGGCTCTTAGAGAAAAATCTATTGCTTTCTTTGAAGAAGAGAGAGGTCTCTTGAAAGAATCTTATGGTCTGCCTTATATCATTCCTGTAGTAGAACATGATCCCTGGAAAAAGAAAAAGATCACAATCCCTGCTGCCAAAGTCAACAAATTCATCAAGTTGATCCAGGAATGAGTCCAAACCAGTTTATACAAACAGTCAACTTCTAGCTATTCCAGTCCTGTTTTCTGGGTCCTTAAAAGTAAAGGTAAACTTAGAATAGTTCATGACCTCCATCCTCTTAGCAAGTTTACAATTAAAGACTCTGGTATTCCCCCTGATACTGAAGAATTTGTTTAATCCTTCTCTGGGAGAGCTTGCTATGGTCTAGGTGACATTATGGGTGGCTATGAAAAATGGTCCTTACCTCCAATTTCTTTCCCTCTCACTAAATTTGATACTCCCCTTGGTCGTTTCCAGCTTACTTGATTGCCTCAAGGTGCCACCAACTTGGTTGCAGTCTATCAGGCTCAGATGGTTTGGATCCTCCAGTATGAAATCCCTGATCATGCTGGTATCTTTATTGACAATGGCGGAATTAAAGGACCATTTTCTGATTATAAAAATGAGCTCTCACCCTGGCATTCAGGAATCTGTCAATTTATCTTGGAATATGCAACCACTTTGGAAAGGATCTTGTTCCAAATCAAAGAATCTGGCCTCACTGTCTCCGGATCCAAATTGGCTGCCTTTGTCCCTGCTCTGGAAATTGTTCATCATGTGGTCTGCAAGGAAGGAAGAAGGATGGCTCCATCCAAAGGCAAGAAAATCCTCTCATGGACTACTCCCATCAATCCAACTGAAGACAGGGGTTTTCTAGGTGTTGTTACTTATGTTCAAAACTTTATCCCATCTCTATCCAAAATCTGTGCTCCTCTACGTTGCCTGACCAGAAAAGATGCTGAGTGGATCTGGACCCAAGATTGTGAACATTCTTTTCAGCTACTTAAAATGATGGTTAGCAAAGACATAGTCTTGAAAAAGATTGCTTATGGACCAGGAGCTGGCAAGATCAAATTGGCTGTTGATTCTAGTTATCAATCTGTTGGGGCTGTCCTCACTCAGGAAGATGAAAATGGTTGGGACCGTCCTGCTCTCTATGAATCCTTGTTATTTTCAGATGTAGAATTCAGGTACTCAAAACCAAAACTGGAACTCTGTGGAGTGGCTCAAATGTTAAAGAAACTCCAAACTTTCCTCTGGGGTCAACACTTTGAGTTACAAGTTGACGCAGGGTCCATCATCAAAATGATCAATGCTCCCAGCCTCCCAAACACTCCTATGACTCGCTGGGTGGCCTTTATCCAACTTTTCTCTCTTGATATTGTTCATAGGCCTGGAAAATCCTTCACCATGCCTGATGGTTTATCTCAATGACCCCTTAGAGATGAAGAATTGGATATTGGAGTGGACTTTGATGACGAGGAGCCTTTAATTCTTCCATTATTCACCTTTTCCTCCCAAGATTATTCAGGCTTCCAACAAGGTTTCTGGCTAAAATTAGAGCAGTACCTTTCCACTCTCCAAAGGCCTCCTGATCTCTCTGCTAAAGAATTTTGATCACTGAAAAGGAAGTCCTCCAATTTCTTTGTCCAAGGTACTAGGCTTATAAAAGAGGCAATCCTTGTGCCCTTATTGTTGTCACTATATCCTCTAAAAAAGATTCAATACTTGAAAGTCTCCATGAAGGCCTTGGGCATCGCGGGGAAACCAAGACCTATTGACCTATATCCAAACAATTCTGATGACCATCTTTGAAGAAATCAGTCTCTCAAGATGTGGTTCACATTAAGGCTGGTGGAGCTAAGTACCTCATTGTGGCTAGAGATGATTTTTCTGGATGGGTTGAAGCAAAATTTCTTAAGAACCTCAGCTCTGAATCAGTAGCACCCTTCCTTTATGAGACTTTGACAATGCGTTATGGCTTGGCTCAAACTTATTCAACTGATGGTGGCTCTGAGTTTGGTGGCAAACTGGCCAAAATGATCCAATTGCTTCCTGGTCAAAATAGGGTGACCACTACTTATTATCCTAAAGGACAAGGCATGGGGGAAAGAGGCCATGCCCATTTGAAGGCTGCTCTTGTCAAGTTGGCTGGTGAAAGTGGAAAGAATTGTTGCAAATTTCTTCCTCTGGTCCTCTTCTCTGATCAAATTTCAACTAAAAAAACCACTGGCTACTCACCTTAGGAAATCCTCTTTGGTCAAAGGGCTTTCCTTCCTCTTGATCTGGAAATGGAATCTTTCTTAGTTATTTCTTGGGAAAGTTTTTATTCCACCACTGATCTATTAGCTGCCAAATCCAAGCAACTGGAGCAAGGTGAAGATTTTTGTGACCAAGCTTATCAGAAAATGATGGAGTCAAGGGAAAAATCAGTCCAGTATTGGGAGGATAAGCATTCCAACTTAGTCAGGGATCCCTTGAATCCTGGTGATCTAGTTCTAGCTTACAATCAATCCTTGAAAACTCAGTGGGGGAAGCTTTCTTCAAATTGCTGGAATGTTCCTTATTGAGTGGCCGTCAAGTCAAAGGTGGATCATATGTTTTGGAAGAACTGGATGGTACTCAGATGGCTAGAAGGTTCTCTGCTGATCAGGTCAAGAAATTTCATTTTTGTAGAGGCAACTTGGATCAGAAGTAAGTCCTCCCAATTGTGCACCACCGAGGTCATCTGCTGTGTTTTGTTGTGAAACTCTACTGTATTCCACATACATGAGCACCTGGGACGCCTTCTTCATTTTATTGCAGTCAACTCTAGCATCTTCTTTGGATGGATCCACATATTCTTTTCAATCACCCTCAAGACCAAATGGCCATTCCTTGTGTTAAATCATCTTTCCTTTCTTTTTTTCATGACATCAAGCTCAGATGCAGACTAGGGACAGTCTGTAAGTTGGGGAGAGATGTGGTGACCAAATCTGGACACCCTGGACCAGATGCAGAAAATTCAAAATTTTTTACAATGCTTTCATCAAGGTGTCATTCAAAAAAAAAATAAAAATAAAAATAAAAATCAGAATTTTTATGTATCAGTATCACTCCTTCAATTTCCTCATCCTGCCAATCATTCCTCTGTCCCAGTGATCTAGGACAGGCCTGTCTTGGTCTCATCACCTAGGCATTGCTTTTGATTACTTCTCTCTTAGTCCCCCCCTTCCTTTTGGCCAAACGCGCGTGCCAAGACCCGGTTGGCCTGAACTTCCTCCATGCCTCATCATCCTCTCCTTCATCTCTTGCTTCTACCGTTCCATCTGTTGCTGTCTGAAGAGATAATGAGGTTTAATTGATCACAGAACTGAGAGCTAGAAACAGAAGAAGAAATAGGAGGTGAGAACAGCACAGGAAACAAACTGAAGACTGAGAGTGAGAACAACAAACAGGAATGTGAGACTGCATAAGTGATAAGTGATAATCTGGGGGACGATTGATTGAGAATTCATAGAGCATGGATGATGTCAATGTGAGGTGTGTGAGGATCAGGACAAGCTATAATTGATGTAGATGTGAGTCGTTGAAGCTTGAACAGTTCAAAGAGCAAGTAATACATCACAAATCTCAGCAGGCATATTTTGAGGCAGAGGATAGTTGATTAAGGCGGAGACAAGACTGGAGAAGGAATGAAGAAGAAATAGAGATGAAAGAATAATGAAAATGAGGATTACGGCGGACAGTGACAAGAGTGATTTGAAGTTATCTTGAGGAAGAGTTTTAGAATCACCGTTCTGATAAGACAATGACAGTGAGAAGACCAAGAAGAAAGGTTCCCCCCCGTTCCTGAGAGTCCGGGGGAGAGTACAGGGAATAGAGATCCCTGAGCGGGAAGAAAAACTCCTCTGACGTGAAATCTCAACACGCCCCATGCCTGGAGAGATGAAGAAGGAAGGAGACAAGACAAGGAAAACAGGAAACAAAAAACAAAGAATGAAGATTATAAAGATGCAAGACACAAAAAAGATAACTGAAGGCGTTTTAAGCTTGCCAGGTCCGCGCTTTTGGTGAGGGCATCAGCAGGCATTTGTTCAGATCTGACAAGCACGGTAGTGATGTTTCCCGATTTCAACTCCTCTCTCATCCCTTTAGTTTTCAGGTCAAGATGGCAAGTTTTCGAGTTTGAACCAAATCTCTTGATTTTATCTATCAGTCCACTATTGTCTGTATGAATCACAATGGGGGAGAGTTCAGCCAAGAAGATTTTGCAAGAGAGTGAGCAAATCCAAGTTGCTTCATGAAAGGCGTCAACAAACGCATTGAGTTCCGCATATGTCAAACTGTAAGTGATATTTTTTTGTTTGCAACTATTCCATGACACGACACACCCATATACCGCGCAGAGAAAACCTGACTGAGAGCAACGAGTGTCCGGATCATCTGCCCAAGAGGCATCCAAATAAGCTGAAGTGAGAGAGTCTGTGTCATTTATTTTCAGTCGCAATTTGAGGTGAGAAGTTTCTTTCAAGTACTTCCACGTCTTCTTCAGTTCATTCCAGTGGATTATACCTGGCTTGACATTGAATCAAGACAAGCTAGACACTGCAAAACTCAATTCTGGCCGCGAATAGCATGCTATATGATTGAGTAGACCAATAGCAGACCTATAATTGATGTTGAGGGCACTGAACTTTTTGTGTTTGTCATCAGTGGCGGTTCTGAGTTGCAGGTTCGGAGTGAGAGGTAACTTGTTTGATTTAGCGTTCTCTAAGCCTAGTTCCTTGAGACCGCGCTCAATATGTTTGGGTTGACTAAGGAGAATTTTTTCACGCTTCACCTCTATATGCATGCCAAGAATAGAATCCGGATCTTTCGCGGTGGAACCTGCAAATCGACTTAGAAACTTCCTCTCAAAATCCTCACCATTGCCAACAAGAACCAGGTCGTCAACATGGAAGAATATCCAAGATTTGCCGTTGTTCAACAGGTAGAGGCACGGGTCGCAGGCCGACTCGTTGAAACCTACCTCCTTAAACCAAGCAGTCAGTGTTTTGTACCAGTTTTTGGGCGCCTGTTTGAGTCCGTAGAGGGACTTTCAAAGCTTGAGGAATTTAGATTTTCTCTTCAAACCGTTTGGAGTATGGATGAAGACATCCTTGTTGATTGGCGAGTGAAGAAAAGCGTTTTTAATGTCAAATTGGCGGATCTTTTGTCGCAATTTGAGAGCGTAGAGGAGTATTAGGCGCAGGGTTGAAGACTTGCCAGTAGGAGCGAAGGTCTCTGAGTAATCAAGGCCCTGTATTTGGTTGAACCCCTGCACGCATAATCTTGCCTTTTATTGGACTGGATCTCCGTGATAATCAAGTTTGATCTTGTAGATCCAAGTGGTCTTGAGCGCGTTTTGCGGGTCGGGGCCATCGTACTCTTCCCACATGCTGAGATCCTCAATGGAGTTCAGTTCATCATCCATAGCTTCTATCCAGTCCAGGTATTCATCGCATCAGAGAGCGTCCTCGTAGGACTTAGGCTTGTAAAAATGAAAAAAACCGTATCATTGCGGTGGTTTGACCCGCGACCGGTCTCGCAACACCCGCGTAATGGGCGTGACCAAAGGCTGGACTTTGCAGCTGATTTGTTGAGACGTGGAATGGTTGTCTTGACCAATGAATGAAGGAGATCAAGAAGCATCTTCTTCTGAAGCAAGACTGATTGACTCGTCATCATCTGCTGAGCTGACAGAGCTTTTGGTTTTGTCCTGGTAATTTGTCCATGGTACCTGTTGGTCAGGAAGATCTTCAGGAGATGGTTGAGGAGCTGGTGTGGTGTTTGTGATATTGACACCATCTAATTTGGATTCCACGTCGAAGGTTGGTCCACTAGCCCAAGAAGCAGGCATTTGTAAGAACCTGACATGCTTAGACGACACAACAGAACCAGACTTAGTTAAGATTCAATATGAGTGTAGAATGTGATTGAAGCCTACTAATTTGCCTTCTTTGCCTTTAGAGTCAAACTTCAAACCACACTCCCTTTTGTTAAGCAAATAGATACACGGGTTACCAATGGGCTTCAGGAAGGATGTAGGGAGGCCTCAACCATGAATCTTCTCCCAGGGTGTCACAGTTTTGTCTTTTAGAGGAATATGGTTCAACATTAGACAGCACCCCTTCACTACTTTGTGCCAGAAGTTGGAAGGAAGACAACCGTCCTTGATGGTTGCTTGCGTGGATTCGACAATGGTGCAATTGGCTTGCTCTGCTCAACCATTATGTTCTGGGTGGTAAGGTTCTGAAACCATGTGAGAGATGTGATTGTCCACAAGAAAGGATGAGAGTCTTTTGTTGACAAATTCTGTTCCTCCATCCATGCATAATTCGGAAGGAAACATGCCTCGTCAACGTTGTTCCTTCTCAAGCAGACTGATTATGATATTGGGTGTCTCGTCCTTTGAACACATTGGGAATGCGTCGAGGTAGCCACTGGCGTTGTCCACTAACAACAGGATGAACCTGTGACCGGATTTGGAGGATGGTCTGATCAGACCCACGAGATCAAGATGAATTTTATTGAAGACCTTGGATGATCTCGTGGAGGAGAGTTTGAAGGAAGATTTCGTAATCTTGCTTTTGAAGCATTCAATGCAATGAAAATTTTGTTTAGCTTCAGCGGGGATATGCTGGGTGAGTGAGGAGAGTCTAGATAGAGAAGCATGTCCGTATTGCCTGTGAATCTCAAGAAGAGCGTCTTCAGGAGAGGATAAGGTTGACAAGAAGACATTTTTCGAAGTTGAAACAGGATCAAAGGAGGGAGTTGGCAGAGTTTATAGGTTATCTTTGATCGGTCCAGTTAGAACCGTTTTAGCTGAGTGAGACACAGTGAAATGGCTGCCACACAAGTTGATTGTGCATCCCTTGCTATTCAAGGCACCAGCGCTGATCAGATTGATAGTCACGTTGGGTACGTAGAAGGCATCGCTGAGTTTGAGGGTGAGGTTTTCCCAGCGGAGTGTTGCAGTACCTCTTCCTTTTATGGGCAAGCTGACTCCTTCTTTCCCCGTCTTAATGGGGTCACCGGAATAGGGTTCCATCTCACTGAAGAACCTGCTATTGTTAATCATATGGACAGATGCCCCACTTTTGAGCAAGAACCGTCGACTTGAATGGCCGTGTTCAATCCACTGATTGAGAAGAGCCAGATAATGAGCCGAGTGAGACTCGGACTTTGCTTTTGATCCACTTTTCTTTGCCTTACACTTTTCTTGATTCTCTCTCCACCAGTCGGGAGCCACTTCCCGATGAAGGTGCCAGCATTCTCCTGCAGAATGATTCTTGTCTTGACTAGGATGATGAAATCCTTCAACGCATTGTTTAGAGTTGGATCCCTTAGTAGAAAAGGTGTGAGCAACGGTTTTTCCTCCAAAGAGCGCAACATCGCCTTTCTGCCTGGAGCTCAAGATTGAGGATTGTTCCACCAATTTTTTATTGAGTTGAGTCAAATGATTCACAACAAATTTGACTGAAAGCTCTTTGTCGGAATGCATGATTTGCCTCTTGAAATCATCCATGGAGTTCGGGAATTTGAACAAGATGAGATACGCCAGTATGTCTTCCAGGAGTTTAATACCAACCTCACTCATTTTCTTGAGACAGACCTTCACCTTCGTGATGAAGTCAACAATATCATCCAAATTGAACGAGAGGTAGAGGAAACTATTGAATATTCGAGCGCGGTTAGATGCTTGAGATGACGCATACTTGTGAATTATTGCTTTCCACAAAAGTTTAGCAGAGTTCCTATTCTTGGCCGTGACAATGTTCTCGTGTGCCGTAGAATCGAGTTTAGAGAAGATGAAAAGCTTGATTTCATTGTTAACGGAGGTTTCCAGCACCAAGATATCATCATTCATGACCGTTGTGCATCCCCTGACGTCGAGTACCTCATCCATTTTGTCCCTCCAGATTCCGTAATTATCTTCACCAAGAAGAGGAATTGTTTCAAGTGCAGTCTTGAGCATTGTTTGTTTGAAGGAGTCCATGGTGCCCGATTAGGATCCTCTCTTGGTTGATTGTTCTGTGATTGGCGGATTTGAAGAGGTCCTTTCGGCTTTTAACCGTGAAGAGATAATGAGGTTGAATTGATCACAGAACTGAGAGCTAGAAACAGAAGAAGAAATAGGAGGTGAGAACAGCACAGGAAACAAACTGAAGACTGAGAGTGAGAACAACAAACAGGAATGTGAGACTGCACGAGTGATAAGTGATAATCTGGGGGATGATTGATTGAGAATTCATAGAGCATGGATGATGTCAATGTGAGGTGTGTGAGGATCAGGACAAGCTATAATTGATGTAGACGTGAGTCGTTGAAGCTTGAGAAGTTCAAAGAGCAAGAAATAGATCACAAATCTCACCAGGCATATTTTGAGGCAGAGGATAGTTGATTGAGGCGGAGACAAGACTGGAGAAGGAATGAAGAAGAAATAGAGATTAAAGAATAATGAAAATGAGGATTACGGCGGAC